>JBBPKD010000622.1:0-16807 GCA_038089075.1 Singerocomus inundabilis
AGACTGCCTCGTCAATTATCACCACAATGATGGCGGCTGCTTTACACCCGGAGGCTCAAGCAAAGGTGCAAGAGGAGTTGGACAATGTTGTCGGACAGGAAAGGTGTATGTGAAAATATGTATTCTGCGTTGACACATAGAATGACAGCACTTTTAATAGTGCCATCATTCGCGGACCAGGAGATGCTTCCTCAATTGACTGCCTTTATATTTGAAGTATCGAGGTGGCGGCCAGTGATTACAGGAGGTACGCGGTGAATGTCACCTTTGTGCACCATGAGTAGACTGACGCCAAGGTCGACAAGGACTCGCTCACTGTGCAACACAAGACATCGTATGGAGAGACTATGTGATTCCGAAAGGCGCAACAGTCATTGGAAATCACTGGTAGTCCATTGTAGAAATATGTAGTATTCAAAGAGGCATTGACACACATCTAGGGCAATTGCAAACGATCCGGATGTGTTTCCAAATCCCGAGAAATTTGACCCTCAACGCTGGTTGACTGGGAAAGGTACACTACGAGAGGACCTCCGGTTCTGTACATTTGGGTTCGGACGCAGGTATGTTTCGATGACGGTGTATTTTTGATGATTCTACACGTTCTGCGCAGAATCTGTCCCGCACTGCATGTCGCGAACCGATCATTTTTTGCAGCTACTGCATTGATCTTCTGGGCATTCCGTCTATCTGAAGATCCAAATGCGCCTATCGATTCGTTTGATTTCTCAGACACGCTGCCTCAGCACGCGGCACCGTTTCGTGTGGTGGTCGAGCCTCGGTCGAGTGAGGCGCAGATTCGCCATCTGTGTACACAATAAGTGGACGAGGACGCTTTGGAGCTGTACCCGTATTTCGTGTACTTGTTGGTCATACATTGAGTCACGTGGTGAATGATAGAGACGCGTCCACAAGTGTAAACACGAGGTCATCGTCGTCGTGACTGCAGCAACGTAGCATGCACGCGTCCTCTCCCTGGCAATCCCAACGCAGCCCCGATGAAAGTCCACATCAAACACTGGAGCGCCGTCGCCCAATGGCGGTGGAACACTGGGAACAATGATCAAGATGACGAAGATGTCTGCGGCATTTGTCGCGTACCCTACGAAGGCTGCTGTCCGTCGTGCAAGATCCCCGGCGACGATTGTCCTCTCAGTAAGCACCCGCATTGTTTCCTTTTCACCTCCTCCCTGCCCCGCCCTCTCCTCTCTCCCATCTCTCTCCATTCGTCCACGGACGCGTGTAACTGACGTGGGTACCCAACGCGGACGCGCTTTCCCTCCCCTCCTTCCGACCCTCGTGCATCCTTTCGCAACCCAGTCTGGGGCGAGTGCAGTCACATTTTTCACATGCACTGTCTGCTCAAGTGGCTCGGTACCGCTGCGTCAAAACAGCAATGTCCGATGGACCGTCGACCGTGGGGTGTGTTTATCTTGGCTCGGTCTTATGTTGGCGCATAGAAGAACGTTGACCCTTGTACTGTCCTCCTTTCCCCCTGGTCATCAGTCACTGCAGAACGCATAATATCTCATACGAACGTCATCGACGATAGCGGCGGCGGTTCAACTCACGCAGAAGCTGAGCGCGAGCTGTCGCCCGAGGTTTGAAGGCACCCCTTACTCTAAATCCGTTCGATGAATAGAAGTCACAATGTCGTATATGTGATCCGCTGCCGGTACAGCCCGTCGGTGTTGGATATGAATGTAGATGAATTGTTGATGGTTGCCACTACTAATTATGTATCTCTCTCTTCTCCCCCTGCTTTCCTCTTCTTTTGGGCTGTCTCTAGTAGTGTCTCCGTTGATCAAAAAATCGGATAATATGTACGTATGTTCAGATTATACGGTAATGATACATTCGCTGTGATCCACTCCCGTCGTGTTCTGGGGAAGGGGAACGACAACAAAGAGAGTCATGTATGGCATTGAACCAAGTCAAGTATCGAACGAAAAGGGCAGGGCTATGATAAATATCAGGGCAGGTACTATTACAAGGTCAAAGAAGTCTAGGCTAGGCTAGATTGCATCCAGGGAGCACAGGAGAAACCACAAGAACAAGTGCATATCTAGATTGAAACGTGGTGAGAACCCGGACGAATGTTCAAGATATATCATATGCAAACGCGTGTCAGTTTATTTTACCATTGGGGTTAGACGTGATGGGACCACGTGTGATGGACGAGCAGCCGTTACTGTTCGTATCCACCGGGTCCCTGAAGAGATGCCATCCAAATCCGGGTTTTATACAGACTGAAAGCACATTAAGCAAAGGACCATTCAAAGGCGAGGGTTCAAGACACACCGGAACAACTCGCGTACGAGCTCTCGGAAATCAATGCGTTTTTCCGCAATAAAGTAAAAAGTCAGTTTACGCCGGTCCCTGCGCATTGTGAGTGGCAGGCACAGCCAATAGAACATCAGTGGCGTACCATTGATATTCTGCATCTATGACTTCCATCGGTAATTTTTTTTGTCGTACCTTGCTTTGGCAGAGATGAAGGGCCTTCATTTCATCCTGTATCTTGGCAACGAGATGTCTGTGCGACGTGAGCAGAACCCTCCAAGCACGGCACATCGCGCACACGTACTGTGTATCCTGAGGTTGGGCTTTGCCGTATATCATCTTTGGGTTGATCTCCTTCTTTGAGCTTGCGCCACTGCTCTGCTGACCACCGGGACTGAGCGGTCCGCTGTCGCCGTACCCTACACGTTCTTTTTGCTCTCGCTGGAACGCCTCGACTTCCTCGAGCGTGATGGTATCATTGACGACTTTGCCCAAGTCTTTTCCTCGATCGGCTTCCACAATGACGAGGTCACCCACGCGGATGTCTAGACTGAGGTCCGTCAGGTAAAATAGATCCGTACGCCCAGCTTTGAACTCGACAATGTACAACGGCCAAGAGGCAGGAACGGACGAAAGCGGTACACCTTTGCCAAGGTCGTTAATGTTGGGTTGTGGCGCATCAGACGTGCGTCGTTGGTTCTGTTGGGGATAGAATGGCCCTTGTTGTGGCTGAATGGAGCGCGAACCTGTCGGGGAGAGAGGGGAGGGAATGGTGGTCATCCCAGGGCGATTGAACGCAGCGCCGCCATTGCTATGGGAGGGTAAGTATTGGATGCCTTGTCCAGGAATGAAGCGGGCCGTGAGCGACTGTTGTGGCTGGGAAGCGGTGCCATTACTGCTCCCGAGGTACTGTGCCTTGGCGTCGATGAGCTGTTGTTCAAAGTGACCATGGGGTGGGCTTCCCCCTGCGGACAAGCCACTATCGCTAGGAGAGCCGAGGTGTTGGCGACTGGACGCAAACGAGGTACCGCTGGGGATGTTGAGGTTCATGGACTTGTAAGGAGAGACACGGTCGGAAGTGGGAGGGCTGCGTGACAAGGGGGCATAGATGGGGAGGGATGACGGTTGACTTGGGGCAGAGGAGGACGGACCGGGACCATCCTTGACGCTGAGAGAGCCGAGATCCGCAGCGAGGTCGTCGTCTGATAGCATGAGACCACCACGGCCACCGAAAGACGGGTTATGGAAGCTGGTCGAACGAGAGGAGTCGTCCTGGGTGTCGTTTCCAAAGCCACCTACGACGGCTGGTCTCCGTGGTTGAACGACGCTGACGCTGTGTCGACGGCTGGTGGTGCCACTACCGCCGCAGCCGCCGCTCTCGTCCTTGGGTGGGTTCATGCCGGCCCAGAGTTCGCGCAACGCAGAGCCGTCATCCAAGAGAATCTGGCCCACGTCGCGAACGAATGGGCTCATATTTGAGGCATCAATGGTTTGCCTGCTAGAATAGCCATTGGCCCCGCCAATGTGGGAATCAAACTTGTCACTCAAGGGTGATCTACCCATAGTTCCAAGTGATCCATACCGGCTGCTGCCAGGTGGTCTGATGTCACCATAGCGTGAGCTGGGGATGTTGAGTGGATTGGTCTGGAGGTCTGACCAGAGTGGCTGTCCGTGGAATGGGCTGGCTGTTGGAGCGGGACGAGATGGTGGTGCGGCGAGTGACTGGGACCTGCTGCGAGTGAGATCGTAAGAGCGGCCGCGGGTGACGGAGACGGAAGGGGTCAAGTTGTGTTCATCGTAGGTATCGGAGAGAGCCTCGGATTCGTCGTCTTCAAAAGTGGAAGCGAATCGGGATTCACGCATGGCGGAGGCAAAGTTGGACTGGGGGTTGGAGAAGGAGGAGCTTCGTGTGGGAACGGAGGAGGGCAAGCCGCCTGCGCGGATGGAATTGAAGGAGTGCATGGATGGCCAGGGGGAGTTGGTGGTGGGGCGAGAGGGAAGCAAGGACTGGGGAGGTTGGCTTGCGGCGCGCTCTCTGAGAGAGGATGGGGTGGCCGTGTCTGGGACGAGGAAGCGATTCCTGCGGTCCTGCATCGAGTCTGACACGTTCATTGGCCAGTCAAAACAGAGCCAGACTAGGAAGAGAAGAAAAAGAAGAGGAGTGCGCAATTTGTCGTGACAGGGGTCAGCTGTCTCATGAGCCGAACTCTCCATCAGACTGCGGCCTTTGCGTGCCCCATTCAACCAGCGTCAACGCTTCCCCCACACCGCCGAGTTTCGCCCACCCACACCCGGTCACCTCCCATTCCCGTTCCCACACCACTCCATCCCGTCCGTCCCCTCGTACACACCCCTGCCGGCCCCAGTACGGGCATCCCCGCATCCTCAGGTCAGACATCAAACACAACGTCCATCGCCTTGAACGCCGTGTTCCCAGGCCACACCCTGATCGGCACTTCACACTCCACCATCTCCACTCCCACCTCTCTCCACTCCTCCTCCCTCTCCCCCGCCTTCCCTCCGTCCTCTTCCGTCTCCTCATCTCCATCGTGGTACTCACGCTCTCCAACTCCCAGGAACGACGACACGAGCATCTGCGTCCACGTGGTTCGCGTCGGCACCGCTTGTCCGTCCTTCCCAGCTCGCTCTCTTGGCGCAATAGAAGAATAGGCCTTGTAAGACGTTCCCCACTCCCCTGTCGGCCCGTCTTGAACCAGCTGCTTGATCCGGGCACCATCCACACTCATCTCTGACGATTCCCCCGCTACCGCAACCAACAAGGACAGTCGCACACGCCAGAATAGCCCCCCTGTGAATCCCAACGGTTTGGTTCCATGTCCCGTGTCACCCATCTCAACTTGGAATGCCGGACTCGCATCCGAGGGTATATCCAGCGAAAAGCTCGTCCGGAGAACGGGTGAAACCCACGAGGCATAATGCTCTGCGTGGATTCGCCGCATATGCCCGACATGTCCCGCGGACGTAATCTGTAATGGGAGTGTCTCCTGCGACTCGAGCATCGCAGACAACTGAGCACATCAGCCAAACTCACCAAACATGCACCCAACAAAGACCCACCGACAAAACTCTGGACCGACCCTGGCGCCCATTCAGCTCAACGACCCCCAACACTGTCTCACCAAGCCTATATGCCGATTTGGTAAAAGTGAGCACAGCCACTTTAATCCCGTCCTTGTTTACGTCGTACGACACTGCGCAAATGAATCCCTCAGCCTCGAATCCGAACCAAACGAGAAATGGCTACTTACCCTTCTTTGGGTTACGCGTCAGAATCTCAACAGCTTCCCTACATCCTGACAGACCGCCACCATCACCCTCTCGTTCTCGATCCAAATCGGCTTGTGCCGGCGATACCCCGTCAGGTGGTACCCTGATGCGAACATCAGTGGCGTCAGCCTCGGAAAACATAGCCAAGAGGTGTCGTCCATAGGCTTGTAGATCGTCGAGGGAACGAAAGCTGTCGTTGGCTAAATACAGCATGAGAATGTGACCCTGCACAATACACACTCGTACACACCCTGCAATGAAACACTCGTGACTCCCTTTGGATAACCCTCCACCACTTTGGGTGCAGTTTCCATGGAAAGCATTCGTTTTCCCACAGGCCATAGCAGGTCGTAGGGTCTCGGCACTTTTCCGACTGCATGGCGTAGTTAGTCAAAGGAGGGACATGTAGGGCCTTGGGCGCAAACCGTACCAGCGACATGGTTGTAGACCCGTATCGGGACTTTCATAACGCGACTTGTGCTGTTTGCGCCCGTCGGACCAAGACTACTCGATGACCTCATGGCAGAATTGTTGGCACGACATGTACCTATCACCAGTTCATACGAAAACTTGAGTGCTCGTCCACGGAACGTCGGCGGTAGGTTGTCCGGCAGTGATACCGTGTATGTATCTTGAACGTACCATACCATCAGTGGACGTGTAGTGATCAAAAAGATCGCTCACAGGTGCGAGATTCTCCTGGGGCAAGCATCAGGTCTATAGCAAGCATGGCTGGCTGCACATCAAATGTGGGAAGCGGCGCATCAGGGTCAACGTCCTCTTCCGCCCCTCCGTTGGTCAAACCGAGGCCGACGCCATTTTGTTGCCCGTTGACCAGCGTTCCGGACGACATCGAGGTCACGGAGGGCGTGCGAGAGCGTCCTGGTGCCCATGATTGGGAAGAAGGCAAGGGAGTCGATGGCACAGAATAGGCGGTCGGTGAAAGTAGCGAAAAGAGACTGCTCGTGAGCGATGCTGATCGGCTATGCGAACGCCGACGTTCTTGTGTACGTTGATGCGACGTGATGTCCATGCTCCCACCACCAACCACCGTGCGCTTCAACAACTTTAGCCGAAGAGCCTTCAACGCTTGCGCTTGATCTGGGGTCATAACTACACCCGGAAGAGGCGTGATGGAGACAGTGCCCAAGAGCTGTGCATAGGAATAGAGGATTAGTTCCGAGTTTGAGCTGACGAGCGCGCTGTTTTGGAACGTCGCTGATTTAGGCTGTGGATTGGTTGACGGAAGTCCATGTCCTAGTCCGAGCTGGGAGGGCCGCCGGGATTGAGGACGAGGGGGATATGCGTGCAGAGCAGTCTTGAGCGAACGCTGGTCGAGTGATTCGGTCAAAGATGGAGACCTTGTGAGAGGGGATCCTGGGTAAGGAGTCGCTGGGCTCTCGGCTATTGGATCGAGAGCAAGAGAAAAAGTAGACCCGGATGAGCTGGACAAGCCAGACGACGGCGGTGGCGGTGACTGTTGTGTCTCATTGAGGTGTATATGGACGTCCGTCACGGATTGTTTTCGCGCGTGAGGATGATGCGGAGGAAGCTGAAAGCTGGGACTGCGATGCATGGGTGATGATACGGCGGTCGGAAGTCCTTGACGCTATGTAAGCTAGCTGCGCGATAGACTTCCACACACGCACCTGCATCGGAAAACTCGTTGTAAGCACGTACATACTGCGGCGTGCGTTCTGTTGTACTGTCGCTGCCTTTTAACGGCAATTCGCTAGCAGGAATGTCGATGGACAGGGACCTCGACTTTTCGAGGAGAGACTGACGCTTCTGCTCCAGAACCGTCGACATATCTATCTTCCCGGGAACTTGGCCGATGAGCCTCTGTCGCGTAGGTGTGTCACGAACATTGGTGACAGGGGCGGTAGCAGGGGTGGGGACAGCCTGATGGAGAATACCGGGGGAGGTGGGAGGCCTTGCAAGAGGCGCTGAACTGATAGAATGAGCACCTCGTTTATGCGAACTCCTGACCTTTTGGGACTCGGGGGTGCGAATGTTGCTAAAGGTGATCGTAACGGAGAACTGTTCACCTGCAAAGTACGACGCTTGGGATGGGGCGACGTGTACGCGGATGGCGGGCTCAACATCAGTAGTGGGGGAATCGTCGACAGACATTGCTGCGGTGAAGACGAGTGAAACGCAATTGCCCGACAGTAAGTAAGACTATAAATACAAAAAGTGAGTCCCAACGGTCGTGAGTCTGAGAACGAGAGCAAGGCCAGCCTGACACTCTTTGGATCCAAACACTCATCATGGCCAACTTTGCTGTGCGACTCGAGCCTTTCCTCCTCATCTCAAAATCAGCTAGGGGTGCCGCAGCTGCAAAGCTCATCCAAGACGCTACCTCTGCCCCTGGCGTCTTCGTCTTTGCAGAGCTCCTCGAACTCCCAAATATCCAAGAAGCACGTTCCATCGTTGCTTGCTAGTTCTTCAGTAGTACTTACGTTGCTTGAGATCAGCTTGCCACCAGCGAGCAGCATGCGCCCTTTCTCTCTCTCCTGCAGCTCTTTTCCTACCGCACGTTCCGGGACTATCTAGGTTGATAGTATGGCGTTGTGCGCATTTGATCTGCAATGACCATTCTAATTGCAGAGCACAAGGATTCCCTCCCGCCTCTCAATCCAGCCCAGATAACAAAGCTAAAATACCTCACGATAGTCACGCTGGCAACAGAACGTCATGTGCGACCTTTGTCCCGATATTCCTTTATTCCTGCTGAGCCGCACTCCAGATCCTGCCGTACTCTTCACTACTTGAAGAACTGAGGATAGCAAGCATCAGGGAGCTCGAAGACCTTATTATTGACGCCATCTATCTCGACATTCTCCGCGGAAAACTCGATCAAAAGGAGCAGCAGCTCGAGGTCGAGTACACCATGGGAAGGGATCTCGAGCCAGGAAAGCTTGAAAATTTACTGGAAGCGCTTCAGAGCTGGTTCGTTTCGTGTCACTACCCTTTGTCCAGTGCTTTTTCATCTACGAATCAGGGCCACTACGACGGCAGTTGTGTTGTCAGAACTTGACCAGAAGCTCATGGATGCTGCAATTTATAACGCTACGATGCAAGCGGAGAACGATGAACATGAGAGAGCGTATCAGGCGAACCTAAAAGACGTTCAGGAGCGTCAAAAGGACGGCAAGGGAGGAAGGCGCACGCAGCTCGCCCAGAATACCATCGATAGTATGGACGTTGACGAGCCACCGTCTGATGGACCCAAGCTCAGGAACCGCAAGTATGTCTCGTTTTCTTTCCCTTGGTTCGCGTTACCTTATTGTCATCAAAGACCAACGATGGACACTGCGTTGAAACAGTCCCAACGAAAGCGTAACAGAATATGAGCCACGTAATCAGAACAGTCTACCCTACATGTTGTCGAGCCTGTATCAATAGTCACCCATAGTCCATTTTCCTGATCGAATGTCGTTGAGAGCGAATTATCTCAAACTTGGACGCGATGTGCGTAGTCACGTGAATCACGTGGACTCTAATTGGCGCGACGTGTTTGCTGTGGCGGTGTATTTCTCCTGACTCTACTCTTCCACCAAGTCAACCATGCCTGCAGAGCGAGCCGGTGTAAGACCTCTCTCTCAAGGATGTGTCTACGATGACGACTGATATCTTGGATCCAAGTACACGGTTACCATGTTCCTCGTTGATTTATCTCCCTCTATGGGAGTCTCCAGAACTGTGGAGCTTCCTGATGGTCAAAAAGGAGAAACGAGGAGCGTCGAGATGACAAAATTGGAATGGTCACTCCAGTTTGTCAAAATGAAGATTCAGGAGATGGTATGCTCTCTGCTTTCGAATATCTTCGAGCTCATGCATCCCGCGGTACTAGATATTCAATGGGCGAAAGACAGATCAGTGTGGCGTCATCACTTTCGGCTCCGAGGGTGCGTTGCCCTTGGTTGACATTTATCCCGTATATACACGTAACTAATCATTATGTGTACATCTTGCGGGGAAAAAAACGTCACATTGATCACTGAACAGAAACTAACAACATCGTCAATGAAAAGAACGGAGGCTACGAGCACGTTTCAGAATACATTGCAATTGGGCAGCCGAATGCAGGTACACTCACAAAACTCGACGAGCTTCGGGCGTCAGAGATTGCGGGGGACTGTACGTTCGTTTTCCTTTTGTTCGTATCTTCATGCATTCATCAACTCGATGGCGTGGCATCTCTCAAAAATCAGCAATAGACGCCTTGATCGTTAGTATTGAAACGCAAGACATTTATTTGGAGAAGAAGCGTACTTGGACGCGCAAAATAGTCTTGGTGACCGATGGAGAGTCCCCGATGGAAATTGAAGAATGGGAGGCCATAGTCAAGAAAATGTCAAGTTTGAACATATCATTGACTGTTGTGTGAGTGATGAACTCACTCAATATCGAGGCGTTATTTCTCACTCCTCATGAACCATTCTTTCCCGCACCTTCATGGCCTATTTTGCTTTATGAATCTACTGATTACTGATGCTTTGGAATAGTGGTGTCGACTTTGATGACGAAGAATTTGGATATCAAGAAGAAGAAAAATCATCGATAAAGGCAGGCAACGACATCTGGATGTGCCTTTCATATTGACATGGTGTCCCCGCAGCGCGTGAACGAAAACTTTTACGCGAGTCTTATATCGGCTTTGCCAGAGGGTTTGGGGCTTCTCGGATCTCTTGAACATGCACTCCTCACACTTACTTATCCCCACATCAAAGAAATCAAATCTAGCCTTATCTCGACAACGTTGCGTCTAGGAGATGTTGAGGTACGGGAGAATGAGGCCGTCGAGCTCATGGTGCGCATTGCGAAGTGTACCAGCTTGGCTAGAGCGGCATCTTGGAAGAAGTTTTCTAGGAAGGGCAGTGACGAGGAGGATATTGAAGTCGAGAAAATCGTTTATAAGGAGGTTCAAAGACGCATCGAACACCTCGTTGACATATCCACCGAAGAAAAGGGCAAAGAATCAACCACTCAAGACATCTCGATGGATATCGACGATGAGAACAGCGTTGCGGAAGATGGGACGCGCTTCGAAAGGGTTGAGAAAGAGCAGCTTATCAAGGGGTTCAAGTATGGGTCAACCTATGTTCCTTGTCTCGACGGAGAGTTTCAGCGGCTCAACACTAAGATGGGAATTGAAATATGTGGATTTTTCCAGAAGAAGAACGTACGTGCTACTTTTTCCGAGTCACCCGCCTTTAACAGATACTTTGATTTGGTATAGTTAAACCGTTCATATCTTATGGGCGAGCTTTCGTATGTTTTTGCCTCTACGACGTCTGTTCCCAATCAGCTTGCGTTCTCGTCCATTGTCCAAGCCATGTGGGACAAAGGTGTCTTGGCAATCGCAAGAATGGTGACTCGTGGGGGTATGGACCCAAAGATCGGTATTCTCTCGCCTATGGTATGGCCAAATGTGGATGTGCTATTCTGGGTGCAGGTAAACCTTTCTCTCTTGCAAGGTCGGAATAATAATGGATGGCCATTGTATAGATGCCCTTTGCAGATGATGTCAGACACTATACTTTCCCTTCGCTGTTCAACCTCATCTCCAGGTCGGGCGAAAGAATCACGAAACACCCCTATATACCAACAGAGGAACAACTTGAAGCAATGGACAACTTTGTGGATGCCATGGACCTCATGGAGGCAGGAGACGAGAATGAAAATGGGCAAGTCTATAAGTCATGGCTTTCATTACTCTCGTAGGGCTCAGATGAATGCCGCCAGATCTCCTCAACCTTGGTTCGACCCACGCCTCTCGTATAACCCAGCCATTCACCGCACGAAGCAAGCCCAGTTCCATTCTGCAGTTGTATCAGACATTACGACAAACCCTCTTCCGCCACCCCATCCTGAGCTTACCAAATACTTTGATCCACCGAAGCGTGTGTTCAAGACAGCGAAGCATGCCTTGGAAGAATGCAAGGCTGCCTTCAATGTCAAGGAAGGCGCGTATTGCCCTAGTTTCATGTGTGTCGACGTCGCGTTTAGCTAATACACTTTCTTCAGTTCGTAAGAGGGCTCCAAAAGCACGCAAGGATCACATGCATGCACAGGACCAAGATGAGGACATGATTCTCCTCGATCTAAAGGGTCCTGCTCGGACACGGGCTGATGTTGCGTCGCCTTCCAAGTCGCAGGTAGCCAATACCTCTCCATCGCGTTCCGGAAAGAAAACAGTGACGGGGGATGACTCTGAGACAGAATCGGAGTCGGATGGGGAACTCCTGTTGAAGTCGAAGTCGAAACCAGGTGCACCTGGGTTGCCGACTCCAACAGTATCCCCTGAGCCGGAACCTGACCCACAGCGGGCACCGGGTAGGATCATCGGGAATGTATATCCGCTCAGGGATTTTCGTAGGAACCTCGAGCGGGGTGACGTAGTGACGAAGGCGGTAGAAGACTTGGGGACCGTTGTGAGAGAGATTGTTGGGCGACCGTTTGCAAATCGACGAAAGGATGAGATGGTGGAGTGTCTGAAGGAGTTGCGCGGGGCATGTTTGAGGGTGAGTGCAAGTTTTGCATCGCATATAATAATACAGCACGGAATCGCTGAATTGGATCGTGTGATGTGCAGGAGGACGAGATAGACGCGTGGAACGAGTAAGCTGGAACTTTGACCATGATCACTGCCCTTTTTCTGACACTTGTCGCGTAGGATTTTGAAAGGACTGAAGGAAGACTGTACGGGTCACAACGGGAACAAGGACTTTTGGGCAGAGCTGCAGAAGCTGGGGCGTAAAATGAGTCTGATCAGCTCGACTGAAGCAAAGCGCATCGGAGGCATATCAGATGTTTCAGAGCCTGATGCTGACATGGTGAGTGTACTTTTCTTGACCAGATACTCGGTGTTTTGACGATCACGAGTAGTTTATGGAGCATACTGTATCGTCATGAAATGTCACATGTGTAATATGCCAAGCATAATATTGGTTCGCAAATACTCTGCACACAGTAGAGGTGAACTGTTCGTCAGAGTACCATCCTTGATCGTCCTATGAACGCGCGAGCGACCCGTTCCGTTGCAGACGCCAGTATGGCTAGACACAGGATTTGTCACGCTCAACGAACCCGGGACATTGCCACTGTCGTCATTGGAATGCCCCTGTGCGCTACAAATGGTAGCCCAAGACAAACGTACAACTTCACTACCATCCATCGCCAACGTCGGACACGACACAGGATGTCACTCCCCGAGCCCCTTGGTGCAGTGACGACGGCCGTCAACGAAGCAGGCATTATCCTGACGTGATCCCTCGCAAGACCCTTTTCATTCCCGAGACGCTACTCGTCGTGAAATGGCCCACCGGGAAAGAGTCCACGCTGGGTAATACGCTAACGACGAGCGATACCATAGACGAGCCCTTGGTGTCATTCGCCCCTATGTCATTTGAAGCCGCGGCCGACGTTGGGTATACGCTTGTCATGACCGATCCAGACGCGCCGTCGCGGAGCGATCCCAAGATGGGACAGTGGCGACATTGGCTCGTAAGTCTGAACGCAGCACGGAGATGTGTGCTTTTGGGAACGTGCGCTGATGAGAATGACGTGCGTAGGTAACGGGTCTCAAAGCACCTGCCTTGAGTGCACTTGATACGGGAGATTGGAGTGCGCGCGTGACGAGGCCGGCAACGACGCCTTATTATCCCCCTGCCCCACCCCGAGGCACAGGACCTCACCGCTACGGTAAAGATTCATTGTGGGCATGTGTAACTCGCCCCACTGACTTTATTTCTCTTTCCCCGACGGACAGTCTTTCTGCTCTATCAAGAACCGAGTGTGGACTTTTCGATCCCGACAGATGCGCACGAATATAAGAGCGGGCCCAGGGATCGTGCCAAATGGGATGCGGCGAGTTTCGCGGAACGGTATGGACTCAAGCTCGTGGGTTTGAATTATATGGTTGTCAGAGGAGACGAGCAGGCGCAAAAAGGCATCGACTCGTGAATAAAATGCTTTGTTTGGCTGTGTACGAGTATATCCAGAGGAACGTGGTCGATTCTACCTCTCCATCACACTCTCACACTCTCACATGCAGTATGCTAGCTGGTCGCTTCATCAATTGGCAATTGAAGTAGCGAAATTCCAAAGTTCCACACGTGCTCTGCAAACCATCCTCTTTTGTTAGGATCACGCATGATGGATTCTGAAATTTCTCTCCTCAAATTCTACGTTGTGCATCCATGCGGAACAACACGGCTATCCGCAGATATGCGAGCCCTCTACTGTGTTTATTGGTCCTGACAATCGATGCTGTTTGGTGGACCAGAAAAGGATACGCGAAGAAGCTCAAACGAGTCGTGTCAAACGATCTTGTGGAGCGCGTGGTGACACCCACAACTTTCAAACTGTTCTGACGAAATGATGTTCCATGTTGCTGGCCATCTTCTGTCAAACACCTATCGGCTCACGGAACAACCCCCAAAACGCGTCTTTTAGGGGATGTGTCCAGATCCACTCGACAACATGCTTCATCTGATAGCAACGAAACACGCGGGCGAAACCGAGATGACCCTCGTACTTGGAAAGCGTCGACATGATGTATTGTAAGAGACTGCAAATTCGTGCCTGTCAGCTTTGATGACGCTTGGAGAGCACCCTGTCATCGATCCTGTGGGGTGCACATGCTACTTCTGTAGCTTCTCAATACCCCGTTGGATATGCAAGGTCGTGTTCCAAGTTGTCCCCAAGCCAACCCGGATGCATGGAGAAACCCGCTAAAGCTTCCGTCACAGTGACGATGCAGGGTAGACCGACGTCATAACACTTAACAGGAACGAAGCATGCGAACGGAACCAACACACGTTCCAAGTAATGGGGTGGCCGTTCGTTACGCTCTCTTTTGCCGGGCGATCTCGATGGTTGACATTCCTTCTAGTGGATGCTAGATTTAACAGGCTATACAGTCTACTGTAGCACTTGAATTCATAACAAAGTTCCTCCAAGATTACATGTTCATCAAAGGTGGCCTCAAGAGAAATGAATGCTTTGACAATATTTACATATCTCAATCATCTAGGCATAAATGCGAATGCCACGAACGGGATAGTCCTCATCTCTTTTATTGAATCTGCTGGAATATTCACATTATCGACTCCCTGGCTGTCTGACCCCTTGTCTACCATCAGTTCCTTTGACTGTGTCATGTGAGCCCTTACCCCTGTACTCACTCCTTGTCTATATATGTATGTCATAGTCAGCAGTCCGCTTGAAATACTCCTCCCGAAGGATTCGTAGAATATGAGGTGAATCTCTATGCATTCAATGACGTTGTTATCAATGCCTCGATAAATACTCCCATTAACCGCTTGGGTGTTGATGGACCCTCATGCCATGCCATTCAGAGCAACGTCATGCCCTCTCGTTGTGACATCCTTCGTAGCAGCCGTATCGATTAAAGTGTATGGACGAAAGCCATCCACGAGCCGGCCAAAGATACAGAGGAACCAGACGTACAAGAATTGAGAGCTAAGCTGCAGGCCGAGCTCGATTTACAATACACCATGTGTGTATCTCGACACCCTGTGTTGACCCTGGGTAAGCTCAGAACAAAAGCAACGATAAGCTATGTGTGGCACGTTCCTAGTCCAGTCCGACATACGTTCACCCCAAAGTGTCTCCGGCATCTCGTAGATTCGCACTAGAACATCAAGTTTCTAGGATATCACTGACACAACGAGACAAGGCTCACCTTGTCAAGCGATGGGCCGAGACAAACTAAAGTCTTGGCTCTCAAACCCAATTGACAAGTCACCGCAAGACTGATTAACGACACAAGTCAGATAATGCCTGACAGAGTTGAGACAAATACCAAAATCCTCAGAGGAATATGGTCACGTGATTCTTTTTTCTAAAAGAATCGCCTGTTAATCCTGCCAGACAAAGGATGCCTTTCACCACATCACCTGTCCAAGAGTTATCATCTACATCCCCATTCTTGCTCCCGAACCAAAACGATTCGTGAACATGGCACACAAAGCACGGAGAGGAACACACGAACGGTCTTCGAGCGATGATGACGACGCTCCACCCGAGGTTGTGTCTGGCGCAGCGTCCAAGGCCGACGCGAAGCTCAATCAAAAAGCTTTGCATGATTTCGAGGCAGAGGAAAAGGTACGGCGAAAGGCGCGGAATCAGGAACGAGATCGGAAGCTGAAAGAGAGGGCACGCGTGACGCGGAGTGAAAAGAAACTCAGAGGGCCTGGTACGAAGGGTGAGGATGAGGACCAAGGTGAGGACGCGGACGACGTGGAGGCGAGGATGTTGAGAGCGATGAGGGAGGCCGCAAATGAGATGGAAAGTGACTTTGAAGGAGAGGACGAGGACGGGTTCAAGGGATTTGGACAGGGAATGGACTCAGGCGACGACATAGAATCGGGTTCAGACTTTTCTTCCATGCAAGACGAAGACGAAGATGGCGAGGTTGCGCCTCTCCAGACGAACATGCACCGATCGAGCAAGGGAGCCAACTACCTCGCAGACGAGCTATTCGCAGCTGCGTTTGCTTCGCAAAGCTCGAAGCAACCTGCTCCCAAGAAGGACGCAGAACCGACTCTACCACGCACGATCGAGAAACGACGACGAAAGTTTAGCACCCATCCAAAGGACTTAGTGGTTGGGTACGTCCTGTCTTGTCAGGTCCAGTTTCTAAGGCACTCATTCCAGCGTTCAGTGGTCGTACTATCCGCACGTTACCCTCGGATCTCCATTCACAAGCGATAGCACGGAGTGTCCAATCTGCACGCGCTAGCCGGTTCGTGGAACAGAGCCTGGCTCTGAAAGGCAAGCGCGCAGTTGTCAAAGCCAAGAAAAGGGGTTGGGAAAGACGGCCAGGTGAATCAATACCTCAGTGCTACCCATGTTACCCGCTGATGTTGATGTGATATTTTCTAGCGAATGTCGGGATCATGAAATACCAAGGGGCACCGCATGGATTTGCTCGGAGTAACACCGTAAAGAGATAGATCTTACATCCTGCTCAGCCTAGTTACGTCTCAGCATCATTCTATACGATCAACCAGGGGTGTGCAACGGATGCTATGCCCTGTGTAAACCAAGTAACAGCCCCATTCAAGTCGACTTTTGTTTCTTTGTGATGGCCCTGCTGTAGTAATACCTCTGTTATCCGATACCAGTGAACCAAGCCAACCTGACGGATATGTCAATTGTGGACATTTTGGAGGAAAAGAACACTGACCTCAGACGACGACGG
>JBBPKD010000623.1:0-16788 GCA_038089075.1 Singerocomus inundabilis
CCATGAGGCAGGAGCCTTGAGGGAAACACAAGGTAAGCCATGAGGTAAAGAAGATCAGAAGCATACCTCATGGTAGAAGCAAGGAATGGAAGATCATCAGCAAGATGTAATGATCAGGGAAGAGGATCGTGGCAGAGATCCCATCAAGGGTTTTGCAGGGTCATAACTGATCAATCAGGGATGGTGGATGTGAGGAAGGCGTGTAGGCCTTGAGGTGATCAGAGATAAGAGATCAGTGAGATTGT
Source organism: Singerocomus inundabilis (assembly GCA_038089075.1). Taxonomy (NCBI): domain Eukaryota; kingdom Fungi; phylum Basidiomycota; class Agaricomycetes; order Boletales; family Boletaceae; genus Singerocomus; species Singerocomus inundabilis. The sequence goes on from JBBPKD010000623.1 coordinate 246, forward strand.
GAAGAGGTGAAGGGTGAGGATGTGATGATGTGAAGATGTGACAGAGTGAAGGCATGAAAGTGTGAAGGGTCGGAGAGGTTACGTGATCAGGGAAAGTATATTCATAGAGAAAGCATAAGTGCAATCTCTGTTCCATAACATGATGTAGAAGTGGACGGTGGAGGTGAGCCCAGGCCACCAGTAGTGATCAGTAAGCAGGGCATGGATTTTTAGGTAGCTGGGATGGGTGGCGGACAGGTGGTCATGGGTGTTAGTGATGCATGTGATGCAAAGTAATGGGGGAACATAGACATGGTTTTTGTAAAGCAGTAACCCACCAGCTTATTGGAAGGCAGAGAGGTGGGAGCAGAGAAATGCCAGGGTTTTAGTTTCCAACTAATGAAGGATTCTGAGGGCGGTGGGATTCATGGCGGTGGTGGACACCATGGCAAAGGTAAGGTCAGCATTGACTAGATTAATAAAGAGTGGAGGGAAGTAAGGTGACATCTTGGTTGTTCGAAAGAGTGGATCCATGATCAGATCGACAGGAGAGTGCATCAGGGGCAACTAGTTGAGAACTGGATACATGTTCCAACTGAATGTCAAAGTCCACGAGGTTTAGGAGCCATCTGGCTTGTCTCCGGTTTAGTTTTTGGGCTTCTCTAAAATATGTTAGGTTTTTATGGTCAGTTTGTACGCATATGGGGGATGATCCACCGATTAGGTAATGTTTCCATGACTTGAGGGCGTGAATAATAGCCAATAATTCTCAATTGTAGATATCGTAATTCCGTTCAGCTGGTGAGAAGGACTGGGAGATGTAGGAACATGGTTGGAGCTGACCGTGTTCATTTTCTTGCATGAGGACGCCTCCAGATGCCACGAGGGATGTGTCCATGGCGATGGTGAATGGTTTATGGACATCTGGGAATGCAAGCACTGGTTTAAAGAGGAACAAAGATTTTAGTTGGAGAAAGGCATTCTGGCATGCCGGATTCCAATGCCAGTGGTGATCTTTCCTGGTTAGTTTGATTAGAGGTCTTACGATATTGGAGTATCCTGGGATAAATTTGCGATAGAAATTTGCGAATCCTAGAAAAAATCAGGTTTTTTTGACCATGGTTGGAGTTGGCCATTGGGCGATACTGTTCAATTTGACCGGATCCATAGTGATGGATCCTTCTTTGACTACCATTCCGAGGTAATCTACCTGGGTCTTGTTGAAGTCACATTTCTCGAGTTTCAAGTGAAGGTTCAGTTCTTTCATATGTTCCAAAACCCATTTGGTATGTGCGTCGTGGGTTTCTTGGTCTGGGGAGAATATAAGTAAGTCGTCCATGTAGATCACTAACCATTCTTCCGCGATGAGGTCATGAAAGAAATTGTTCATGAATCTTTGAAAAGTGGCGGATGAATTTAATAGGCTGAAGAACATGACCGTTGATTCGAAGAGACCTTTATGCGTGATGAATGTGGCTTTCCATTGATGACCATCTTTGATGTGGACATTGTTGTACCCCCATCATATGTTGAACTTGGTGAATAGTTTGGCGTCTTTGAGTTTATCAATTAGGTCGGAGATAAGTGGTAGGGGGTACACATCCTGAATAGTATGTTCGTTGACATAGCGGTAATCTTGGCAAGATCTTAGCTTCCCATTCTTTTTTTTGACAAAGAAGAAAGGGGAGGCTTGTGGAGATTTGGATGGTAAAATCTTTCCTGAGTTGAGGTTTTCTTGAAGAAAATCCTCTGTGGCTTTTCATTCGTTAGCATTTAATGGGTATAACTTTCCTATACATGGTTGAAAGGATTCTTTGAGGTTGATTTTGTGATTGTAGAGTTGGGTTGGAGGCATTTGATTGTTTTCAGATGGGGAAAATACCTTGGTGTATTCTTGGTATTCTTTGGGTAATTCTATTTTGTTTTTCTTTGAAAGGGTGTTGATGGCAAGTTGTGTAGAGGTGGTGGCATGAATAAATCGCTGTCTGATTTTATTAATATGTTGAATAGATTGTTTTACCTTAGCCACTGTATGAGTCAATTCTTCCTCTAGAGAACGACACTGTAGGTAGTTTAGGAAGTGATTGCTTTTCTTTTTGACCATATTGATATGTCATGGAGGAGGTCGTCTTTTTTCTAGGGTAGTGGTTGTGTGAAATTGGGCATCTCATTGATATTGTTTGAAGGTTTCTAAGTCGTCGGTGGAGGATCGAAAGGTGGCAATTTTGTTTAGCCAGTCAATTTTGGGGTTGTGTTTGCGTAACCAGGGCATCCCCAGGATAAGGTTATTATTTCCGCAGTGGATAACGACGAATTCTATGTGGTGTATGAAAGGTTTGATTTTGAGGAATTGAATTACTTGATATTTGGCTAGACCCTTCTTGTTTGTGAAGGAGTCTACATTGGCGATTTAGATGGGACGTTCTAGAGTTTGTAGGGGAATCTTGTGTTTGTGCATGAAGTCCCAGTCAATGCAGTTGATTTCGGCTCCACTGTTAATGAGGGCATGGGTGGAGACACTTTTGGTTGCAGTGCAGAATTTCATGGGTAAATTCATTGAATTCTTATGCTTTGGTAGTACACTGGCAACGGTAGGTAGGGGAGACACTTGTGTCGTTGATGATCCCCTCTTTAAAAACCCTTTACACTTCTTATCTCCACCACCTCCTTGTCTTCATCTTCACTATCGGATACTTCCTCTAGAAAAGGGAGTTTTTCTATCTTTGTGGTCTGAGTCTTCTTCATTCGTGAAGGAGGGGGCGGCTCCTGGAAGGTGGTGCATTGGGTGCTAATGTGTCCAGGTTTGCAACACCAGAAGCATAGTCCTTGTTCTTGGCACCGTTTTCATTCGGCTGGAGTGAGTTTTTTAATCTTGATAATGTCTACTTCCATGGCGTCAGGGTCTTTAGTTGGTGGGTTCCTGTGGAAATGTTGGGGATGGGCCCTGTGTGCTTGCTGGGCAATTTGGTTAGCCTGATCATTCTGAGAGATAAAGGATACCACTTGGCATTTCCATTTCTCTATCTCAGTGGGTACTTTCTCCATAGTGAGGATGCGGTGCATGATGGGAATGGGGATTCCTGAAGAGTAGTACCCAATTAGGACATGGTCTTCTTCAATGCCCGCTTTGGAGATTCTAGTGGAGAAGGTGGCATTGTATTCGTTGATATCTGGGTCATACACCTTCTTCTTGTTATTGTATTTCATCTGTGTGTTGGTAAGCCAGTGAATGGCATTTGTTATGGTGTCGTGGTGGAAGAAGGCTGTTTGGAATGCCTTCTGAAAGTCCAGGAACGTTCCCATGTTAATGGTTCCTGCATCGAGGTTAAAGGCCTTGGCTCAGAAATTGTCCGCCCAAGTTTTAGCAGTTCCTTTGGTCATATAAGAGAGAGCATATGCTATCTTCTTAGCATTGTTGTTATAGACATTGGAGTTTACGTCTAGGTAGAAGATGACTGAGGTCATCCATGCCTGTGTGAGTCTGTAATCCCCATTGAAGGGTTCGGGGGTTCCCAGACAGAGTTCGGTTGGTCATGAGAATATTGGAGCAGTAGAGGTGGTAATGGGGGAGAATGTGAGATGTCGTTGTCTGGGTTCAGGGGATGGTGGTGTTGGTTCTCTGGGGATTGAAGTGTGAGCTGATAAGGTGTGACTTAGTGTGGTGATAACCCTTTCTGTGTGGGGATCTAGTGGTGTTAGATCTTGATTGGAGTTGGATGACTTCAGGGTTGAGGGTCTAGAGTTCTCGGGGGATGACTGTTGGGCTAGGGCATGGGTGTTTCATGGTGACCAGAATGAGTTCACTGATGGTCGCTGTGGGTTGGTTGTGGTGGATGTGGTTGCACTCTAGTTAAAACTAGGCACCATTGATATAGAGCTTTCATCTTTTGTTACACTTGAACTTGGGAGGACAAGTGTAGACCCTTGGGGTTAGACAACTCTACTAAGTGAGCGTAGTGATATGAAGAGAGGGGTCTAGCATGTAGCATAACCCAAGATGTCACCTAAGCACATGTTGTATGTGAGTTGACTTAGCAGCACGAATGACTAGATAGCAACTTGGTGATTGCTAGAACATAGTGATACAATGCATGTAGCAAGGGAGATGAAAGCTAAAGTATGGGTACTTGGTACACAGGCTTATATACGTATGGTATTGTGCACGGACCATGTGGTGCTACTGAGTCATGATGATTGGAAATGAGTCATGATGACGAGTTAAATATACTGGCCAATAGCAAAAGGGACATTGACCAAGGTTCTGCCAAGCTGTGCATAGAAGAGAAGAGCAGAATGTAGAAGCACAGACAATGGCCTAAGCATGGGAAGGGTTTGTCAGCGTAGGAGAGAAGAGTGATAGGCATAATATGTATCACTACACGAGTGGTGTAGACAAGAGGAGTGATATGTGGAGTCTGTGGTTTTAGATATGCGATGAAGAAAGAAAAGTGTAACAACAATGGTTTATTCACTCACTGTATATGGCTAGGCATCCAGACATTTGTCAAAGACTATGTTAGTTCTTGTATGTCCTGTGCTTATGCCAAGGTGCCTCAACATCACCCCTATAGTCTTCTCAAGCAACTTCCAGTGCTGGAGAAGTTGTGGAACTTCATTTCGATGGATTTCATTAAGCAACTCCCATCCTCAGATGGCTATACTGCCATCCTCATGGTAATTGATCAGTTGTCAAAGCAGGCTATCTTCATTCATATCCATAATACTGTTACCTCTGCTAATCTTGCTAAATTGTTCTTGGTCAACATCTTTTTCAAGCATAGAGTTCCATTCCATGTTACCTCTAACAGAGATTTGGAGTTCATGTCTCACTTCTTTCACTCTCTAGGAAAGGCATTGGACATGTGTCTCCACTTCACCTCCAAATACCACCCTGAGGGTGATGATCAAATAGAGCATGCAAATCAAACTCTGAGGCAATACCTCTGAGTCTATTATAACTATCAACAAGACAATTGGGCTGACCTCCTTCCCCTCACAGAATTTACCTACAACAATGCATTCAGTGCTACAACTGGCATATCTCCTTTCTTTGCCAACAAGGGATACCATCCTAATCTTTCTGTCTTCTCTGATCACACACTAACCTTCTCCATAGCCTCCTTCTATGTCACTGATTTGGAGAAGCTCTATGAGTTCCTTCAATTGGAGATGTTGGCAGCACAAAAGCAATACCAAGATCCCACTGATGCCAGATATAACCCAGCTTTAGACTTCAAGGTTGAAGATCTGGTGTATGTTAAAGCAAAGTACTTTTGTTCTATGAGACCTTCAAAAAAGCATTCTGAGAAAAACCTTGAATCCTTCACCATAATTGCCCATTCAGATAGTCACTTTTTTATGCTATGCTTACCTGATTCTATGCATTCAGTTCATCCTGTTTTTCACATTTCTCAGTTAGAACCTTCAACTCCAAATACTATAGAAAACCATGTTCAACCTTTGCCACCTTCTGTGAAGGTTGATAGAGAATCAGAGTATGAGATTATGGAGATCTTTGACTTCAAAATTAATCAGAGGAGGTGACTTTGCCAACTCCTGTATTTGGTGCATTGGCTTGATTATGAGGGAGCTGACAAAGAGACCTTCTGGCTTTTGGCCACAGAGTTAGGAAATGCACAGGACCTTATCTTGGACTTTCACCAGAGGTACTCAGAGAAACCTGGGCCACTGCCTGCTCTAGCATAGGAGTCTCAGATGTATCCTTTCTTTTTCTTCCTCTTTTGCTTCACTATAGTTCACTCCTTATTTACTTAAAAGAAAAGAAAAACAAAGTCATATCAAAAGAAAAAAAAAACTATGTACTATCTACTCTGCCACCTCTTTTTCTTCCTTTTCTGTTTTCTTCTCCTCCATCTCCTTGTCTATACCCTCGTCTATCTCCTCTGTAGCCTCCACAGTCATCCCTACCTCCTCTGTAACCTTTGCTGCCTCCATCTCTTTTGTGTCACACTAGGTGCTGACCTCTATTATCTTTAGTGCGATCTGGCACCCTTTCTCCTTGCTCTGAGCCTTCTATTCACTTCTCATCTCAACCATCTTCTTCAGAGACACTGCTATGTGGGGTAACACCTTTAGGAGGTCATCCCTAATTAATGACCACCTTTGCTTGGCCTTCTCATTGTTTCTTGGCCACTTTGGTTTTGCCTGGATTTTAACAATGGAATGGGGCTTCTTGAAACCTGTCATTGTTGCTTTGATTTAAATGCATATCTTCTTTTTTTTCCTTATTGCTGCCTCATTCTTGCTCTCCTCCTTCTGCTTGCATATAGCATGTGCTTTGGCACACTAAAGGCATGACTTGCCTTTAATGCCCACCTTGGGGGGCTCGCAGTCCCATCCACACACCATGCAATGCTCATAGGTGTTCTCTTCAACTGCCTTGCATTTTCATTTTCACTTCTCCTTTTTCTCTGTTTTGATACTTTTCTATTCTTTCATTAGTGATACTACTATTTTGTAGTGTTACTCACCAGGTCACTTGCTATCACCTGTGCTTTTTCTTTTCCCTTTTCAGCTCTCTTCTTTTCTCTTTCTAGCTTCTCCTGCTGGTGTGCTGTTATGATATGGAAAATAGACATTATTTTCTATAACCTTTCTTTTTCCCTAAACATATGATCACCCCAACCCTTCACATCAATCATGCCTTCACCTATCACACATTCACATCTTTACATCTCTTCACATCTTCATGACATCACACTGATCTCATCTTATCTTGATCACCCTTAAAGCTACCAGGCCTTCCTTATATCTGTCTTTCCATTTAATCAGTATAAACCCTGCAAGATCCTAGATGAATCTCTGCCATGATCTTTCCCCTAATCTTTCACATCTTGTGATTGATCTTCCATTTTTCATTCTAGCCTTGTGATATGCTTCTGACCTTTTAACCACAGGTCTTACCTTTACATTGAGGTTAGCCTTACTGCTATCTCATGAACTCTACCCTATACTTTACATAGCCTACATTAATCTCCATATATCCTAGACAACCACAGCTTGGTCTGTGCTTACTTATGTACCATATATAAGAGGTTGGGAGTTGGCTGGTGTCCCCTTAGCCTAATCCACTTATTATCTCTCCTATCCTGCCTAGCAATAGGTGGCCTAGTGATGTTCAATAAGTAGCAGACAGCTATTCACCTGCCTGCCAGCAATGGTGCCCAGGAGTAAGGCAGTCTGGAAATGAAGCCATTCCTCCTTTTCTTTCAGTCCAGCCAGTCATCCAACTCATATCCCATATCAAGACTAGAATCCAAGATCTTGCAGTATGCCAGTCATTCATTGTATCTTACTAACATCTTCACTATCATAGAGCCAAAACATTCAGAGCCATTACAGCCATCCAGATTATCTTATTAAACCCATGTGATTCAAGACTCTTATTGGTGATGTTACAGTGAGTGAATAAACCATTGCAATGTTTGACCTCAATTCAATACATGAAGCATATTGCAATTATATGTGGGAATTGTGCTTAGTGTTGGTGAGATGAATTAATCTACATACTCTTGGCTACAACACTGCCCCCTAGGTCATGTCATTCCACTCAGGGCCTGCCGAGATATAGCCATTATAAAACAGTAACCTTATTGCAACAGTTTATTCACTTTTGATATTTGAGTATTATTAGTACTTGGTATGGCCTCATTTTGCTCTAACCACTGCCTCAATCCTTTTGGGCATGCTTTAAATCAACTTCTGACACTCCTCAGCTGGTATTTTCTTGAGTCCTCCCTCATAACTTCACTATTCCATTAGAAACATTCTCATATTCTTCAAGCCTTCTTTTGATATATCCCCATAAGTGTTCAATAGGGTTAATATCAGGAGACTGGGCAGGCCATATTATAGTTTTGAATTCCTGTTCATCTAGCCATTTCTTGACCTTTTTGCATGTATGCTTGGGGTTATTGTCTTGCTGAAAAATGACATCAGAAGGATTGAGATCATAGTACACATGGAGTTCTGCAGCTCATCCTTCAAAATTTAAAGGTAGAGATCTCCATTCATCCTACCATCAATTTTAGCAGCATAGCCAACTTCTTGCCAAGTCATACAGCCCCACATTCCCCTTCAAACTTCACAGTTTTCTCTACTAGCCTATTACTAAGGCTCTTATCTGGCTTTTTCCATGCCCATTTGTGACCATCTAACCCTAGGCAATTGACCAAATGACATGCTTCCAGTCCTCTACAGTCCAATCTTTAAGGGTATAGGCAAAGTTCAAATAAGCCTTGTGATATTTGGCAAAAAGTAAAGGAGATTTTTTTTAACTACAGCCTTCATACCAGACTTTTTCAAGTGCTGGCAGACTGTATTAGGATTGAGAGATTGGTTAATAATGTTGAAAAGAGTTTTGGCAATCTGAACAGCAGTTTCTGCCTTGCCACTAGAAAGAAAATGAATACCATGCTAAATATTGATAGGAGAAAGTTTGAATGGGTGACCACCAGAGGATTTTCTAGGTTTGGGCACTCTTTGTGGTGAAGCCTAGATACAGTAAAGACATTGAGGCCCATATAAGAGGCAATAGAGCAGGTAGAATGTCCAGCATAAAGCTAAGCCAAAATAGTAGCTTTCTGATCAATAGAGAGAGATTTCATGATGGTAAAAGTAGGAAAAAAAGAAGTGTGGGAACTGTTTGAAACTCAGACATAGTATATGTTTGTTTATAATATCAAACAAATGCAAATATTCATATATATACATGGAATCTCATGCATAATTTAAAGGTAAATAAACTATTGCAATAAGGTTATTGTTTTATAATGGCTATATCTCAGCAGGCCCTGAGTGGAATCACATGACCTAGAGGGCAGTGTTGTAGCCAAGAGTATGTACATTAATTCATCTCACCAACACTAAGCACAATTCCTATATATAATTGCAATATGCTTTATGTATTGAATTGAGATCAAATATTGCAACAGTTTATTCATGTTGTGGATGCAAGGGAGCAACACTGCCTAGAACCTATCTCCATGGTCCTGTCGGGCAACCTGGCTTCTCACTATGGGGCTTGAACCTATATTATTGGATGGTAGAGTGCTGGTGTTGCAGACACAAGGAAGCTACACTGCCAAACCTAACTTCATGGTCCTGTTGGGCAATCTGGCATTGTACTATGGAGCTATAACCATAATGTCAGGAAGTAGAGCACTGGACAGCAGGTGATGGGGGTGCGGATGATAATGAGAGGGCTAACTGGCAGGACTAGCTTCCATCTAAAAACTCCTAGTGAACTATTGCATCACTATAGTAGTACCATACTCTTGCAATGATACTCTGGCTTCCTCCTAATGCTGGCAGCTGTCTGACAATGTAATCGTGTGCAGGCAATGCCTGTGCCCTTGGGTAATCACATGGCTATCTGGCAGGGACCACCCGGTAGGCTCATAAGCCCCTGGCCCATCTGGGGCTCTCTGGAATAAATTAGTAAACACAAAATGACTGGATTGCATACTGCAAGATCTGGGATTGGACTTGACTGGGATACAAGTTGGAACTTGCTGGCTGGACTGGAAGAGGAGTGGGATGGCTTTATCTCCAGGGACCTCACTTCTAGGCATCATTGCTGGTGGGTAGGCAAATAGTCAACCGGCTACATGTCAGAGCACTCACTAGGCCACCTTTGCAGGCAGGGTAGGAGGTTAACAAGTGGATTAGGCTGGGGGGACACCAGCCAACTTACAACCTCTTATATATGGTACAAAGGAGTGCACAGACCAAGCCATGTGTAGTCTAGGGTATAGGGTATTACTGTAAGTAGTTATAGGGTAGAGGGTAAAGTCCATGAGGCAGTGGTGAGGCTGGCTGTCGTAAAACTGGGATTGTACTTGCAATCCTATGACTTTATCTAATCTCCCTGGTCATGTGATCACCCTCCATCCCTTCACATCGTCATGCACCTCCTTTCACATGATTACAATCTTATCTTATCTCTCCTTCATCATTTCACACCTTCACCAATCATCCCTAACTCTCAATCATCACCTACAGGCTACCATGCCTCCTCCTCACCTCCCATCCCTGATCTGATCAGTCATGACCCTGCAAGATCCTAGAAGGATCTCTGCCACAATCCCACTCCTAATCTTTCACACTTTGTGATTGATCTTCCATTCCATTCCCTTGCAATGTGGTATGCTTCTGATCTTCTCACCACATCGCCTTACCTTTTACTTGAGGCTTGCCTAGTTGCAACCTCATGGACTTTACCCTATACCCTACATAGTCACATTAATGTCTGTATACCCTAGACCCTCCTGTAACCATATATAAGGGGTTGTGAGTTGGCTGGTGTCCCCCCAGCCTAATCCACTTGTTACCTCTCCTACCCTGCCTGCAAAGGTGGCCTAGTGAAGTATCCTACAAGTAGTTGATGACTATTCACCCACCTGCCAGTAATGGTGCCCAGAAGTGAGGTTATCTGGAGATAAAGCCAACCTCCCTCTTTCCCAGTCCAGCCAGTTCAAGCTCGTATCCCAGGAAGACTATGACACAAGATCATCCAGTATGTCACACACTCATTCATGTTTACTAAAAGATATAATCCAGTGGCCCACGTAATGGTCAAGGCCGAGAGTGCCTTCAGGGTAGTTCCCTCCAGTTAACTACACGATCACCCCAGGGTATAGTATTACCCAACTACGATTATGCTGTCACATAGGTGCCAGTATTAGGATGAAGACAGGAGCTCATTGCAAGAGTACAATGCTCACTATAGTGATGCAATAGTTTGCTAGGAGTTCATTAGTGAAAGCCAGATCTGACGACAGTCCTCTCTTATCTCCCGCACCCCCATATCTGCTGTCCAGCACCCTCTACTCCGACATTTTGGTTATCGCCCTGTAGCAAGCATTCCAAGTCACCTGACGGGACCCGGTGGTTTAGGTTAGGCAGTGTAGCTCACTTGTGCTCGTAACACTGGCCTCGAAGGAAACACAAGTTAAGGCATGAGGTTAAAAAGATCAGAAGTGTACCTCATGCAAGAATATGAAATGGGAGATTAATCACAAGATGTGAACAATTAGGGGAATGATTGTGGCAAAGATTGATCAACGATCCTGCAGGGTTCATGAGAGTGATTGTACTGATCGGATGGTAAGGCAGATATGAAGAAGGTGAGGATGCCTGTAGGTGAATAATTGGAGTGTGATGTGATCGGTGTGATGTTGTGAAGTGGTGAAGAGGGTGAAGGTGTGAAGACGTGACAGGGTGAAGGCATGATGATGTGAAGGGATGGAGAGGTCACATGATCAGGGAAAAAGATAGTCATGAGATTCTAAGGTAAAATCCCATATCATAACAGCTGGACAGCAGAGAATGGGGGTGTGGATGATAATGGTAGGGCTGATAGTGGACTGGGCCCACTTCAATAAGATCTCCTATCATACTCTTGCAATGATATGATGACTAAGCCACTTTTGCAGGCTAGTCCTGTCTTTCTCCTAACATTGGCAGCTATCTGACAATGTAATCATATATAAGCCACACTGGGCTCTTGGGTAATCATGTGACAAACTGAAAGGAGTCACCTTGAAGGTGCAATGCCTCATGCCCATGTTGGGGCTCTGGAATCTGGTTAAATAATATAAATGAGTGTACAACATACTGGATAATCTTGTGACATAGTTTTCCTGGGATACAAGTTGGTTCTGGCTGGCTGGAGGATGGGAGTGGGATTGGCTTCATCTCCAGGTAACCTCACTCCTAGGCACCATTGCTGACAGGTAGGTAAATAGTCACCATCTACATGTCAGAGCATCTCTAGGCCACCTATTGCTAGGCAAAGTAGGAAGTTAACAAGTAGATTAGGCTGGGGGGACACCAGCCAACTCACAACCCCTTATATATATTACATGGTAGTGCACAGACCAAGCTGTGGGTCTAGGGTATATGGTAATTAATAAGTCATGTACTAGGGTAAAGGGGAAAGTTCATGAGGTAGTGGTAAAGCTGCCTCAACATAAAGGTAAGGCTGAGCTGCAAGAAGATCAAAAGCAAGCAGCAAGGCAAGAAGAATGGAATGGAAGATCAATCATAAGATGTGAAAGATCAGGAAGGTAATTGTGGCAGAGATCCCATCAAGGGTTCTGCAGGGTTGTGAGGTGATCATACCAATCAAAGGGTAATGGCGGAGATGGAGAAGGTGTGTAAGCCTGTGTTATGAACTCACAAGAACACTTGTACGATTTCTTCTTTCTTTCTTATCTTATCTTATCTTTCAGATCACATGACCATTTCACATCTTCACACTTTCACAAGGTCACATGATACTTTCACACCTTCACTATTTCACACCTTCACATGGCACCTGCATGGTCAGGGTCATGCTTTGTTTCCATTCTGCCACACCATACATTCAGCATGTGTTGTGCTTCTTTGCATGCACATTAGGCATGGCATGCTTTCTTTTAATATCTGTCAGCTTCTCTTGCTTCCTTTCCATTTTATAGAAGCCTTCTTTTAATTTCCATTTACTTTTTTACTCATGCACAGCTTGGTCCATGCGCATGTACCATTAGTATATAAGGGACTGTGTTTGGCTGTTGTCCCTTAGCCTAATTCACTTGGTTATTTGCCTGCAAAGGAGTAAGATTAGTACTAGGGATTACCCTCCTCTTTACATCTTACCAGCCAGCCAGATGTTAGTGCCCTGCAGCAGTAGACAAAGCATCCCCTGCCAAGAATAACTTTTCATCAGTATGCCATTATTGTTCCAGTTTTCCAGTGCTACTCCCTTGCATCTGTATCAGCCTGTAGGTGATGATCAAGGAAAGATTAATGATTGGGGTGATGAGGTGATGAGATGAAGAGGGTGAAGATGTGAAGACATGACAGGATGAAGGTGTGAAGTGTGAAGGAACGAAGTGGTCATGTGATCAGGGAAAAAGATAGTTGTAGAAATCACAAGTACAATTCCTGTATCATAACAATTCACTCACTGTATATGTGATAACCAACTCTGCACCCTGACCTCACCTCCCTTCTCATCCTCCTTGTTATCCACTCACACTAATGACTCTGAACCCCAGTCATTTAAATATAGCATGCATAGAATGAATAGGTCTGGTCCCTAACCTCACCATTCCTCTCCTCTCCCAGCTTGTGTCCCTGCTCTGCATTCATGACACTGTTACACTTAACCCAGGTAGGGTTAAGTGTAGACCTTCAGGTCCAGTATCCTACTGGTATAAGAGCAAGAACAAACCTGTGATAGGTCATTCAATAGGTGAGAAGGCAGTTCTACTTAGCTAAAACCCAAGGGAACTTCTGGATGGTCTTTTAGATAGACAGGGGCCTTGACTGGGGCTTGCTGAGTGACTTGGGACACCAGAGAATGAGGAAGAGACCCAGCAACTGGTATTACAGAAGTAGAACACAAGATACAATGTATATTGCCAGTATACAAGGGGGCCTAGTCCAAAGATAGTGGAAGAGAACAGGGGACAAAGACAGAAGGTACAAGGTACACAGGTAGGAAGGTGCTAAGATGAAAGGTAGGACAAAGCTAGGTGATACTAAGTATGGGCTCAGGTATATATATGTATGGATACAGTGCATGAGCCATGCTATAGAGCTGGTGTGAGAGGACTGGGCAAAGAAACTACTATGTATACATGTAAAGGGTTTAAAGAGGCATTGTTATAGACAGGATATAAGGGAGATGGTGAGGAAATCATCAACTGAGCTAGGTAAATATTAAATGAACAGAACAATGAGGCAAGAATAACTCATCAGGGTATGGAAGCAAAGATCAGAAGGAAGAAGCCCTGATAGTATTAGCAGAGTTCATCAGACAAGTGACAAGGAATGACTCAAGAGAGGCCTATGGGCAAGACTTGAAGATGTGAGACATGAGGCATATGATAAGCACATGACAAAAGGTTGAGCTGGTCTTATAAGCATCATGGGACAAGATCATGATGTGGCATTTTTGCAAGCACATAAGAGATGCTGGATCATAGGCAAGAGCCTAGCTGGGAAAGCTAGCTAAGGGTGAGCTGCACAGTTAGGCAAGCACAGAGTGAGTCAAGGGAAGTCACAGGTGTCTAGACAAGAAGGCAAGCCTAGAGGTCATCAGTGGAGAGAATCACATGGGGAATCAGGTGATCAGGGGTGAGTGGTGAGGTACATAAGTGAGCCTAGAGGAAGCTAGAGGAGCAAGTGTAGCAAGTGTAGCAGAGAAAAGAGTAGTCAGGAGACAAATTGTAACAAATGCCAACCACAGAGGCATTTACCCCAATCATCCTCCTTCTTCTCCACTAGACACAATTCACCCCTCATTAGAGATGACATCATTGACTATAGCAGCAACCATGACAACCTTAATGATGTCACCATTGCCAACATCACTAGCTCTCCTGTGAGCTATGGACTTTTCTTTTAGATGCTAAAGAACATTGATTCACTGGGTAGCTCTCACTCTAGTAAGGGGGTAATGTTACATTTCTACCCATATGCTTTTCTTACTCTTGTTTTCCTTCCTTTTCCATTGATTACCACTCACCTAGAGTTGACCCAGGATTTACTGTTTCATTATGTCTAAACTGTGCTTCATCTTCAGATCTTTATTTCCATGCATAACATGGCTTCTTGATCAACATACTTAGTGTTTCCTTTCATTTTCTTTAATCAATAGCTGTCATTTTATCTTGATAGCTGTCAGTCTTAACCCTTGACACCTGTCTTCCATTCATTACTAAGGTAGCATCCTTTCCCACACCTGCCCTACTTACTGATCTGTGCACCATCTGGACACATATATAAAAAAGGCACTTTACCATATAATACCTTAGCTTAATTCTCTCTTGTCTTACTTAGTGTTTGCAATATTAGTTTGCTGGCTAAGTCAAGGTTCCCTAAGTCTCCCCATTGTCCCAAGTCTGCCACTATCCTAAATGGCATCCCAGTGACTTCCTTTAATCAAGGGAACCTTAATATGCATCCCAGAACTCCACACCATGCTCACATTGTTCTTGCAAGGGCTATATGTTATAAACTTATGAATAAACCTTTTTCTAGTCATGAGATCACTTCATCCCTTCACACTATCACACCTTCACCTTTCATATGATCACATTACTCTTCACCTCTTCACCTTTTCACAATCTCACACTGATCCCCTAACCCTCAATCATCTTAAGGCTACCATGCCTTTCTTCTATCCACCTTCTCTAATTAATTAGTGTATGACCCTGTAGAACCCTTGATGGAATCTCTGCCACAATCCTTCTCCTGATCTTTCACACTTTGTGATCAATCTTCCATTTCTCCTATTCTTGCTTTATCCTTCCATTCTGATCTTCTTAGAGCAAGCCTTACCTTTATATTGAGGCAGCCTAGCTGCTATCTTATAGACTAAACCCCTTATCCTAGCATAGCTACATTAATTACCATATACCCTAGACCCTCCCTATAACCATATATAAAGGGTTATGAGTTGGCTAGTATATCTTTTCTACCCTGCCTTCTCAAAGGTGGCCTAGCAAAATATCCTACAAGTAGCAGATGGTTATTTACCTGCCTACCAGCAATGGTGCCCAGAAGTGAGACTATCCAAAGATGAAGCCAACCCTCACTCCTATCCAGTCCAGCCAGTATTGTGGAACCTACAACCAGAGGTGGAGCAAACCTCTAGCATTTCTAATCTCTAGAAAGGAGGAACCTAAACCTCACAATCTAACTTATGGGGAACCTTGGTTTCTTCTAATCCTAAATCCTTGAGCTGTTGTGAATGAGAGAGAGCAAATATTGGATACATAACCACCAATAGACTATGCCAAGGGTTGAGCAGGTACAAAAGAGAATGAGGCATAGGGGCTTCTAGTCAAGAATTCCTAACAGACTATTGCACTATTATGATATAACCATACTCTTGCAATGATCATCTGTTTTCCTTCTAATACTATGTTGCAACTGCAAAGGAGCAGACACTGCCTAACCTATGACTCTGTGGTTCTGTTGGGTGACTTGGTATCTTACTATGGGGCTGAACCTAGAATGTTGGATATAGGAGTGCTGGACAGCAGGGATTGGGGGTGTGGATAGGAGAGGGGGCTGACAACGGTAAATAACTGGCTTTCTTTATGAACTCCTAGCAGACTATTGCACTGCTATAATAGCAATTGTACTCTTGCAATGATGCTCTGTCTTCCTCCTAACACTGGCACCTATATGACAGTGTAATTGTGTGCATACCATGCCTGGGTACTTGGGTAATCGCATAGTTATCTGGAGGGAACTACTCTTAAGGCACAATGGCCTCAGCCACAAAGGCTCTGGAATAAATTAGTAAACTAGTAATGACTGAATTGCGTACTGCAATATCTGGGATATTGTTGTGAATCTGCGCAAACACTTGTACGATTTCTTCTTTTTTCCTTATCTTATCTTATCTTTCAGATCACGTGATCATTTCACACCTTCACATATTCACAAGGTCACGTGACACTTTTACCTTTTCACCATTTCACATTTTCACATGATCACCTGCATGTTCAGGGTCATGCTTCTCTTTCATTCTGCCACACCATGC
>JBBPKD010000624.1:0-16787 GCA_038089075.1 Singerocomus inundabilis
CTTGGGTATCAACTCTCCCTATCTGGACTGACCATGTCCCCTGACAAGGTAAAGGCCATTGTTGATTGGCCTGAACCTCAAAAGGTCTGAGATGTTCAGTCTTTCCTCGGGTTTGCTAATTTCTATCGGCGGTTCATCGCCAATTACTCCGGGCTTGTTGTCCCACTCACTCGCCTCACCTGCAAGGGTACTCCTTGGAATTTTGACGAAGCCTGCCACTCCACATTCCAGTGTCTTAAGGACGCCTTCACCTTCGCTCCCATCCTTACCCACTGGATCCCCGACGCCCCACTAATCGTCGAGACTGACGCCTCCGATTATGCCATCACTGGCATTCTCTCCCTCCACTGCCCGGACGATGAAGTCTGCCCGGTGGCTTACTTTTCCCGCACCCTCTCCGCTCCGGAGCTGAACTACGACACCCATGATAAGGAACTGCTAGCCATCTTCAAGTCCTTCTGGACTTGGCGGCATTACCTCGAGGGCTCTAGAACTCCGGTCGACGTTGTAACAGACCATAAGAACTTGGAGTACTTCACTACCTCCAAACTCCTCACTCGGCGCCAAGCCTGGTGGTCGGAGTTCCTCTCCCAATTCAATATGGTCGTTCGTTTCCATCCCGGAAAATTAGGTGCAAAGCCCAATTCCCTCACTAGATGCTGGAATGTCTATCCTA
Organism: Singerocomus inundabilis; assembly: GCA_038089075.1. NCBI lineage: Eukaryota > Fungi > Basidiomycota > Agaricomycetes > Boletales > Boletaceae > Singerocomus > Singerocomus inundabilis. The sequence goes on from JBBPKD010000624.1 coordinate 677, forward strand.
AAGAGGGGGATAGGGACTACACTCTGGTCAACCTCCAGAATTTCTGCCCCGTATTCACCCAAGAGCAGCTCGCATCGTCCCTCAGGGCTTCTTGTTTAGCAGCTCCGGTCCTCCAGGCCAGTACACTGTTCGACATCGAGTCCCTGCACAATGACATTCTCTCCGCTCTTCCCTCCGACCCCATCTCCTCCCTCCACATGTCCACCTCCGAACCCTCCGACTCTCATTGGTCGACCAACTCCGAAGGCTTCCTATGCCTCGATAGTTGCATCTATGTCCCTGATGCCAATGATCTCCACCTCCGCGTCCTCCGATACAAACATGACCATCCGCTCTCTGGTCATTTCGGACAAAACAAGACATTAGAGCTAATTCGCCAAGAATACACCTGGCCGGGCACCCGGACCTTTGTAAAAGAGTACATCACGTCCTGTACAGCCTGCGCTCGAGCCAAGGTACCAAGACACAAGCCCTATGGGCTACTTAAGCAACTTCCAATCCCTGAGAAGCCATGGAATTCAATCTCCATGGACTTCATCGAGCAACTACCTCCATCCTCCGGTCACACCGCAGTCCTTGTTGTTGTGGATAGATTATCCAAGCAATGCATTTTCATCCCAACCAATGACAAGGTAACGTCTCTGGAGCTAGCCAAGCTTTTCCTCCTCCATGTCTTTTCGAAGCACAGAGTCCCATCTCACATCACCTCCGATCGAGGCTCAAAGTTCATCTCCCATTTCTTCTGCTCTCTAGGCAAGGCTCTTGACATTCACCTCCACTTTACCTCCGGCTACCATCCAGAGGGCGACGGCCAAACAGAACGAATGAACCAGACATTGGAACAATACCTCCGCATATATTGTAACTACCAGCAAGACAACTGGTCCGAACTCCTGCCCCTCATGGAGTTCGCTTACAACAACGCTCCAAACGCCACCACCGGTGTGTCTCCATTCTTCGCTAACAAGGGTTATCACCCCAACATTGCCGTACATCCTGAGCGAGATCTGACCTCCGCCTGAGCCCGAGAATACTCTGTCGACCTTGACTCCCTTCACCAACTCCTCCATGAGGAGATAGCCCTAGCCCAGCAACGTTATCAAGGTCCTGCAGATGCTAAACGAACTCTGGCACTGGACTTCAAAGTCAGTGATCAGGTTTTCATCAAAGCCAAGTACTTCAGTACTACATGTCCCTCCAAGAAACTCTCCAAAAAGAACCTAGGACCCTTCGATATCATTGCACAAGTAGGTGCACTCTCCTTCACCCTTTGCCTTTCGGAGAGCATGAAGTCCGTACATCCGGTCTTCTATGTCTCCCAATTAGAACCCACTCACCCAAACATCATCCCTAATCGCACACAACCACCTTCGCCTCCAGTTGAAGTTGATGGTGAGCCAGAGTATGAGATCTCTGAGATCTTAGACTCCAAGGTAGACCGTCGAAGAAAGAACTGCAAACTCCTGTACCTGGTCCATTGATCCGGGTACGAAGGGACCAACAAAGAAACATCATGGTTACTCACAACAGAGTTAGACCATGCATCGAAGCTTATCTTGGACTTCCACCTCCGATATCTGGAGAAGCCCGGATCTCACTACATGTAACAAGAGCAAGAAAAGCTAACATTAAGGGTAACTAGTACAGGACTGGTACATCGCGTACTCCCTTGGACAGATCCTCTGACACGTCCTCCGCTTCTCCGTCTCTGCCCTTGCCCTTGTCACCTCCCACTTCACCCTCCGCCTCCTTTTCACTCTCGTTCTCGTCGTTCAGGTAGACCTCCGAGATCCTGAGGTCCACCAAGGTCTCCATTGCGCGGATCAAGCACTCCAGCTTGCCTGCGACCGCCTTCCAGTGGCTGTTGATCGCCCCAGCGATCAGCGCCACGCACTCCCTCATCTCCGCCCTACTGGTGGGCTCCTTCGACCAGATCTTCTTCCAGGGTACCTCTATCTCCTCCTCATCAACCACCTTGTGCTTTCTCTTCACCTCCGCCTTCTCCTCCCCCGGCTGTTCACACCGTGCCTTCACCCTTCGGCACTCCACACACGACGTCGACTTCCCTGGTTCCAGGGTATAGTCCAGCCCGCGCTCCGTACACCTCCGGCACTCCAGAGCTACCTCCGCTCACGCCTTCCCCTTCCCTTTGCTAGAGCCCTGCTCCACTGCCACCTGCTTCACCTACACTTCATTAGCTCCGCCTGTCCTGCAATATGGTGGACTTACTCGTCTTTTGGCTGTCACCTCAGCCTCTGCTCGATGCCTCGTGCCCTCCTTTGCCTACCTCTTTGCAGCCTCCTCAGCCTTCCTCCGTTCCTCCTTCTCCCTCTTCGCTTTCACACGCCGCCTCCACTCCACCATCTTCGCCTCCCACAATGTGTCGCCATCATCGGTGCACTCAGCCAGCCGCTTGTCGCCCTACATGTTGATATCTGCAAACTCAGATATGATGGTTTGACTGTAAGGAATTGCCACTGGACCACCCAGACTTTATACTGTGCAGATGACGTTCCACTCCGCCGCTCCACTTTTCAAACTCCGCAATCAATGGAGTCATGTGATCCTCAGTGGCCTTCAAGGGTTCAGGCCTAAGGGGGGGATACTGTCACATACCACATTTCAAGTCAACTCCGGTACCTCCATACCACCTCTGTTATACCTCCGGTCTGTTCTCCTCCGTCTCTCCTGTACTTACTCTACTTCGGACTTGTACTTACTCATTTCCTTTGACTCTGTTCCTTTACATTCTCATACGTTACTCCTACCTTACATTCCATTTCTTGCTTAGTTAGAACTCCGATACCAGTGCTCGCTTAGGAGCACAGCTCCGAGGCTGTGCTCCGGCATAGTCTTACCTCCGACCCCTCCGGTACATACTGTAACCCGACTCCGGACTTAGTCATCCGAGTCCCTCCGTATATAAACCCCGTAGTTACATCTTGTACACTTCAGTTTGAATATCAATCTAACCTGATGCTCTCCCCACTCATTCTCTAAGTCGTTGATCGACTTCCCTAACTACCCCTCTAACCTCTGACCTCCGATCCCCCGTAAATTTGGGACAACCAGATCCTGTGCAAAGGCGCACCACATAAGGTGAAGCCAAGTCCTGTCCGAACCCCTCAACTCCAGACCTTCGGAGTTCCCCTCGGAGTAGTGTCTGACTCGAGTTTAACACTTAAGTGCAATGCTGATGGCTCCATAAACCACTACAAAGCGTGATTGGTGGCCAAAGGCTATAATCAGCATTCTGATTTTGACTATATCAAGATCTTTGCTCCAACAGTGTGCCTCTCCTCTATCAGAGTCATTCTCACTTTAGCAGCTATCCATGACCTCCATTTGCACTCTATTGACATCTCCCATGCATATCTCAATGGCGAAATGGACTGTAAAGTCTACATGGCACAATCTGAGGGCTTTGTGGAAGGGGACAATGTATGCTTGCTTTAGAAAGTGATCTATGGCAGCAAACAAGGTGGAAACCACTGAAATAAGAAGATGCACACAGTTTTGGGCTTTTTAGGCTTCAAACAGATGTATTCCGATGCCAGCATCTTTATCTAGGCAAAGAAAGGTACCAGAGTTATTCTGCCTGTCTTTGTGGATGATATGACCTTTGCTTCAGCCTCTACTACTGCTATTAACTCTCTGATTGCACAATTAAGCCAGCACTTCAAAATTTGCAACTTAGGTGCCACTACTCAGCTTCTAGGTATCAAAATAGACTGAAATCGCTTAAAGTGCTCCCTTTCCATCTCTCAATAGCACTATTGCTTGGATATACTCGAGAGATTTAGTATGGCAGACTATAAGCCTGTTTCCACCCCCATGCAGCCCAATTTGCACCTTTCTTGCTCCCAGAGCCCATCTATGCCTCAGGAAGTCGAATCCATGTGCCAGGTGCCTTATCAAGCTGCAGTAGGTGCACTGATGTACAGTGAGTGAATAAACTATTGCAATATTTGACCTTAATTCAATACATGAAGCATATTGCATTTATATGTGGGAATTGTGCTTAGTATTGGTGAGATGAATTAATCTATATACTCATGGCTACAACATTGCCCCCTAGGTCATGTGATTTCACTTAGTGCCTGCCACAATATAGCCATTATAAAACAGTAACCTCATTGCAATAATTTATTCACTTTTGAATTATGCATGAGATTTCATGTATATATGTGAATATTTGCATTTGTTTGATACTATAAACAAACATATACTATATCTGAGTTTCAAACAGTTCCCACACTCCTTTTTTGGCTACTTTTACCATTATAAAATCTCTCTTTATTGATCAGAAAGCTACTATTCTGGCTCAGCTTTATGCTGGACATTCTACCTGATCTATTGCCTCTCATATGGGCCTCAATGTCTCTACTGTGTCTAAGCTTCACCCCAAAGAGTGCCCAAACCTAGAAAAGTCCACTGGTGGTTGCCCATCCAAACTTTCTCCTACCAATATTCAATATAATATCCATCTTTTATCTAGTGGCAAGGCAGAAACTGCTGTTCAGGTTGTCAAAACTCTTTCCAACATTATTAACCAATCTCTCAATCATAATACAGTATGCCAGCACTTGAAAAGTCTGGTATGAAGGCTGTAGTCAAAAAGAAATCTCCTTTACTTTTTGCCAAATATCATAAGGCTCATTTGGACTTTGCCTATACCCATAAATATTGGACTATAGAGCACTAGAATCATGTCATTTGGTCAGATGGGACCAAAATCAATTGCCTAGGGTCAGATGGTCACAAATGAGCATGGAAAAAGCCAGATAAGGGTCTTAATAATAGGCTAGTAGAGAAAACTATAAAGTTTGAAGGGGAATGTGGGGCTGTATGACTTGGCAAGGAGTTGGCTATGCTGCTAAAATTGATGGTAGGATGAATGGAGATCTCTACCTCTAAATTTTGAAGGATGAGCTGCAGAATTCCATGTGTACTATGGTCAAAATCCTTCTAATGTCATCTTTTAGCAAGACAATGACCCCAAGCATACATGCAAAAAGGTCAAGGAATGGCTAGATGAACAGGAATTCAAGACTATGATATGGCCTGCCCAGTCTCCTGATATTAACCCTATTGAATACCTATGGGGATATATCAAAAGAAGGCTTGAAAAGTATGAGAATGCTTTTAATGGAATAGTAGAGTTATGGGAGAGGATTTATGTAGAGTGGGAAGAAATACCAACTGAGGAGTGTCAGAAGTTGATTTAAAGCATGCCCAGAAGGATTGAGGCAGTGGTTGGAGCAAAAGGAGGCCATATCAGATACTAATAATACTCACATATCAAAAGTGAATAAACTGTTGCAATGATGTTACCATTTTATAATGGCTATATCTCAGCAGGCACTGAGTGAAATCACATGACCTAGGGGGCAATGTTGTAGCCAGGAGTATGTACATTACTTCATCTCACCAACACTAAGCACAATTCCCACATACAAATGCAATATGCTTCATGTATTGAATTAAGGTCAAACATTGCAATGGTTTATTCACTCACTGTAAGGGACTGTGTTTTGGCTGTCGTCCCTCAGCCTAATCTACTTGGATATTCACCTGCAAAGGAGTGAGTCCACTCAAGATTACCCTCTATCCTCTACCACCCAGTCCAGCCAGAAGAAAGCCCTGTAGCAGTGATCAAGGATTATTCCCCTACCAAGCAATATGATATCAACAGTATGCATTATCATTCCAGTTTTCTTTTTTCAGTGCTTGCTTGTTTGCACATGCAACAGTGGATCTTCCAAGTCTTTGGGAGGTGGAGTTTATAAGTCACAGAAGATAGAACATTAGTGATTATAAAAGGTCCTTCATGTTTTTGGGCAAATTTAGGGTTTGCCACTCATCATTTGAGGTTAGTTGCCTCCAGCCAAACCTTGTCCCCTTTCTTAAAGGGTTTATACTTGCCATGATACCTTTTCTTCATGCATAAGTGAGCTTGATTGTGGGCTGCTATGGCTTCATTTCTGGCAGCAATCAGCTGTTTGACCCTAAGATTGGCAAATGGGGAATCAGTGTCAAATGCAATAGATGGTAAGGGTTTGGGTTCATAACCCATTATTAGAAAGAACAGTGATTGGTTGGTAACAGAGTGTGGGCAGTGATTATGCACAAACTCTGCATGGGTGATTAGAAATGTCCAGGTTGTTGGATAATTGCCACAGTATATGTGAAGGTAGGTTTTGATTTCTTGATTGACCCTTTCTGTTTGGCCATTGGTCTGTGGATGGTAAGCAGTGGATAAAGATAAATTGTACTTGAGCAGCTTTCCAAGTGCTCATGCAAAGGTAGAGGTGAACTGAGGGCCTCTGTCTGAGATGATTTTGTCATAAAGTCTGAATCTTTTGTATATAGTTTCAAAGAAGAGTTCTGCAATGTTAGTGGTGGTGGCAGTTTTCTTGGTTGGACATAGAATTACCCCCTTTGTAAGGCCATGGTTAACCATGACCATGAGGGAGTCAAAACCATTGAAGGGAGGAAGGTAAGTAATCAGGTCACAGCTGACCTGCTGGAATGGGCAGGTGGCTGTGAAGGGAATGGGTGATGGTGAGGGTGTGGTCAGATGAGTGTTAACCTTCTTAGCTTGGCAAGGGAGACAGTGGGAAATATAATGTTGGACTGAAGTGGTGAGTCTGGGCCATCAGAAGTGTTGAGTGATGAGCATGGCAGTTTTTTGGATGCCAGGGTGTCCAGCTGATCCATGGTTATGGTAAAGGGAGAGGATGTGAGGACAGAGGGAAGGCAGTACATGTTGCAGACGCAAAGGAGCTACACTGCCTAACCCTAAACCACCATGTCCCATCAGGCAACCTGGTACTCTTGCTACAGGGTGGAACCTAGAATGTCAGAGAGAAGGAGTGCTGGACAGCAGAGAGGGGAATGTGGGATAAAAGAGGGGGTGGACGTTAGAGGGACCCACTACAACAAGATCTCCTAGTGGACTATTGCACTGCTATAGTAACCACACTACTCTTGCAAGTGGGTTCTGTCACCATCCTAATACTGGCACCTATGTGACAGCATAATTGTATTCGTACTAACGGAGCACTTGGGTAATCGCATAGTTATCTGGAGGGAACTACCCTTAAGATGCGATGCCTCATGACCACAGAGGTCCTGGATAATAAATTAGTAACACTAAATGAGTGTGTTGCATACTGGTAAGTCTGGGAGTTGGATCTTGACCTGGGATATGAGTTTGAACTGGCTGGCTGGACTGGATGAGTGGAGGTTGGCTTTATCTTCAGACAACCTCACTCCCAGGCACCATTGCTGGCAGGCAGGTGAATAGTCGTCAACTACTTGTAGGATACTTTACTAGGCCACCGGTGAAGGCAGGGTAGGAGAGGTAACAAGTGGATTAGGCTGGGGGGATACCAGCCAACTCACAACCCCTTATATACAGTTACAGGAAGTGCACAGACCAAGCTGTGACTGGGTCTAGGGTATATGGTAATTAATGGGTAGAGGGTTGTATCATAAGAGTCCATGAGGAGAACACAAGTTAAGGCATGAGGTTAAGAAGATCAGAAGTGTACCTCATGCTAGAAGAATGGAAGGGTGAACAATCACAAGGTGTGACCAATCAAGGAAGTGATCATGGTAGAGATCGATCAATGATCGTGCAGAGTTCATGAGAGTAATTGTACCAATCAAATGGTAAAGGTGGAGATAAGGAAGGTGTTGTAGCCTGTAGGTGATGATCATGAAGAAGTGATCAGTGTGATGTCATGAAGGGTATGAAGAGGTGATAAGATGTGAAGACATGATGAGGTGAAGGCATGATGATGTAAAGGAATGGGGAGGTCATGTGATCAGGGAAAGTATAGTTGTAAGTTTATTCATAAGTTCACAACAGTACATAGATATGCCATTTGTAGGTTAGGAGGCTGTTGGAGAATTGGAAAGAGGAGAGTTGGGAATGGAGAAAGGCCAAAGTGGAGGAATTGAGTTTTTGTAGGATATTCAGAGCAGTTTGATCCATTATGGTGGCATCGAAGAGTTGGAAGGTTAGGGTGGTGTCAACAAGATAATTGAGGAAGCAAGGTTACATGATTGTCATCAGAGACATCCATATCATGGTCAGGGTGACAGGAAAGAGCATCTGGTGCTGCTAGTTGAGTTTCAGGGACATGTTGAAGTTGTAGGTCAAAGTCAGCAAGATCTAGAAGCCAACAGGCTTGATGGTGGTTCAACTTCTGGGCTTCCCTAAAGTATGTGAGATTTTTGTGATCAGTGAGAATGTGGACAGGATGTAATGCTTTTTGAAGATAGTGGCATCAGGCATTGAGAGCTTGGATGATGGCCAATAGTTTGTGGTTGTAGATATCATAGTTGTGTTCTGTGGGAGAGAACAATTGTGAGAGGTAGGAACAGGGGTGTGATTGACTGTTGTCATCCTCCTGCATAAGGACTCCTCCTGATGCTACCAGGAATGCATTGGTGGCAATGGTGAATGGTTTGGAAATATCCAGAAATTATAAGGTTGGTTTAGACAAGAAAAGTTCTTTCAGCTGTTTGAAGGCTGCAGTGCACTGGTCATTCCAGTTCCAGGGCTGGGTCTTTTTGGTTAGGTTGATGAGAGGTTGCACAATATTTGAGTAGTCTGGGATGAATTTTCTATAGAAGTTAGCAAAATTAAGGAAAGATTGTGTTTTCTTAACCATCTTTGATGTAGGCCAGTTAGCAATACCATTGAGCTTGACAGGATCCATGGTGATTGATCCAGGTTTTATACCATACCAAGATAGTCCATTTCAGATTTGTTGAAGGCACATTTTTCTAGCTTAAGATGCAGGTCCAGTTCTTGCATACAAGCGAGTACTCTTTTAGTTCTCTCATTGTGGGTAGTCTGGTCTGGGGAGAATATTAATAGGTCATCCATATATATTATCAACCATCCTTCTGCAATTAAATCATGGAAGAAATCATTCATGAACTGCTGGAAAGTGGCTGGTGAGTTCAAAAGTCCAAATAACATGACAGTCAGTTCAAAGAGTCCTTTGTGAGTAAGGAAGGCAGCTTTCCATTGATGGCCCTCCTTTATATGTACATTGTTGTACCTCCATTGTATGTCAAACTTGGTGAACAGTTTGGCATCTTTCATCTTATTCATTAGATCAGAGATGAGAGGTAGTGGATAAGCATCTTGAATAGTATGCTCATTGACATAACAATAGTCTTGGCAAGGTTGTAGTTTTCCATCCTTTTTTTTGATGAAGAAGAAGGGTGATGCTTGGGGGGATTTGAAGGGTCAGATTTTCCCAGATTTCAGATTTTCATCTAGGAAGGTTTTGGTTGCCTTTTTTTCATTGGGATTGAAAGGGTACAGTTTTCCAATTTTGGGTTTGAATGACTTTTTGAAGTTGATTTTGTAATCATAGGGTCATGATGGTGGCAGGTGGTTGTCTGCTTCTTGAGAGAATACTCTAGAAAACAGTGAAAACTTCTTGGGTAAAGTGACCTTAGGTTTATCCTTTAAGGCTTTGATGGCAAGTGAAGTTGAGGTACCACCTTTGAAGACAGGAACTGGTTTCTAGTCTTGATTACTTGGTTGATGCTAATTTGTTGTCATTTGGCCCTAGTCACCATGTGGACTAGTTCTTCTTCCAGAGATTGGCATTGAAGATAATCAAAAAAGTGACCAGTTTCTTCTTTGATCATGTTGATGTGGCATGGAGATGGTCTTCTAGATTCTTATAGTTGATCAGAGTATTTCTTTGAGGCAGTGTGGAGGGCGTAAAAGATCTTGAATTGATCAGTAGAGAAAGAAATGGCAATTGTTCAACACTTTCAATTGATTGTTGGGTTTATGTTTTGGAGCCATGGAGATTCAAGGATTAGGTTATTACTTCTGCATTGGATGACAATGAACTCAACTTGTTGTTTTAGGCCTTCAATATTGAGGTAATGCATGGCTTTGTATTTGGCCAGTCCTTGTTTGTTTGTGGACAAGTTTATATTGTGGATCCTGATAGGGTGGGCAAGCCACTGAATGGGAATCTTATGCTTTTTGACAAAGTCCCAGTTGATGCAGTTTATTTCTACCCCACTGTCAATGAGGGCATGGGTAGAGATGCTATTCTTTTCACCAGAGAATGCCAAGAATTGAACAGGGGTGTTTAACAAGTTCCAATTCTTGAATATTACCACATTAGTGTAAAGATGTTGGGGAGACACTTGCATCGATGGTGTTCCCCTTTCTAAAAACCCTTAACCACTCATACCATTGTGCTATTCCCCTCATCTTCATCTCCACTGTCAGCCACCTCCTCCAGCTTAGGGAGCATTTCTTCCTTAATTAGGAAGGTGGCACAAGTCTTCTTCATTTGTGAAGGGGGTGACATTTTGAAGGCATTACATTGGGTGCTTGTATGCCCTGGTTTCCTACACTGGAAGCAGAGGTTGTTTTTTCTGCAACATTTTTTTTCTTTAGGCATTAACTTGGCTACTCTAACCACATCTATGTCCATTGCATTGGGGTCTTTGGTGGATTCTTGTCATTGGAGGATGTAGTATGATTGGGTATGGGGTTTACTGGAGTATCAGGCTACTTGGTCAGCTTGTTTATTTTGAGAGATGAACATAACTGCATGTTTCTTCCAGTCCTTGATTTTCTTGGGTATCTCATCCATGGTATAAATTCTTCTCATAATGGCCATTGGTATTGTGGCCAAGTAGTATCCAATGAGGACTTGTTTTTCATTTATTCCTGCTTCAGCTACCTTGGTAGTGAAATCTGTGTTGTATTCAGTGATGGATGGTTTGTACCTCTTTCTTTTGTAGTTATATTCCATTCTAGTGGTTGTCAGCCAATGGATCACTTCATTGACAATGTTGTGGTGCTGGAAGGTTTCTCTGAAGGTCTTTTGGAAGTTGGTGAATGTTCCCATGTTGACAGTTCCTGCAGTGGGGTTATAGGCTTTGGTTTGAAAGGTTTCAGCACATGTGGTGGTGCTCCCCTTAATCATATATGAGAGGGTGAAGGTGATCTTCTTGGTAGAGGTGTTGTAGACATCTTTATTGACAGTTAAGTAAAATATGATGGTGTTAAGCCACAGAATGGCTTTCTTGTAGTTGCCATCAAAGTGTTCTGGGGTGCCCAAGTGGAGTTCAACTGGTTTATGAGACATTGGAGACATAGGGGGTATAGAGGTGGTAGGGATGGAGAATGGGAGAGTTTGGAGAATGGAAGGGGGAGACAGTGGTGTCAGGACTCTGGGGATGGATGCTTGGGCAGATAGAGCATGACTTAGCTGGGTGGCAAGCTGGTTACTTGTAGGGTCTGATGGGGTGATGTCTTGGTCAGATTCAGTGTCAGTGGGGGAGGAACCAGATTTTTCAGGTGATAACTGGGCTAGAGTATGGTTGGTTCACGAGGAGTAGAGGGATAGGCATTGTGGCTGGCATGGTGGTTGAGACATTGTAAAGGGGAATGCATACTAGATGGTACTAAATGCTGTTGATAAGAAGCTTTCATTTTTTGTTACACTCAGCCCAGGTAGGACTGGGTGTAGCCCTTGAGAATACTAAGATGATGGAGACAAAGTTGACTTGATTAATACCAAGTGGTTAAGAGTCAACAGATACACAGCATAACCCTAGAGATTGCCTTAGCTGTTGCAGGCTTGAGGTGGCTTGCTGACTAAGTGATAGCAGAGAAAGGCAGCAAGTGAATTGTATTGCTTGTAGATAATACAATGACAAAGAATTGCACAAGAGAGACGAAAGCTAAAGTACAATAACTAGTGTTTGCCTTTATATACTTATGGGTGTGGTGCACAGACCATGCTATAGGGCAGATCTTTAGCAGAGTTGGAGTAAGTCATAAGTAGTTGAGCCAATGGCAAAACACAAGCAACAACAAGTAAAAGAGTGCTGACAAATGATGAAGGAGTCAAGCTGTGCATGGAAAAGAAAAGCAGGAAGTGAAGCACAGTCAATAATGTAATGTAGGAAGTGATGAGTCAGCACTATAAGGTTTGCATAATGAAGTAGCAGGTGTATCTGCTAGTGTTCACAGTAGTACAAGTGTAAGACAAAGAAAAAGGGTAACATTGTGCTTCTTAACATGCACATCAGACATGGCATGCTTCTTTTAATTTCCACTTGCTTCTTTTCTTCTTTTCCATTTGATAGAAGCATAGCCTCTTTCATCTCTGCTTTGATAGTCACATGCACTGCTTGGTCTGTGTGCATTCTTGTATTGTATATAAAGGGACTCTTGTTGACTGTTGTTCCTCAGCCTAATCTACTTGGATATTTGCCTGCAAAGGAGTGAGTCCATTCAAGATTACCCTCCATCCTCTATATCTTAGTCCAGCCAGAGTTACAAGTCCTGCAGCAGTGATCAAAGACACTCCCCTGCCAAATCATATGATTTCTATTAGTACACACAATTGTTCCAGTTGTAGTTTTCAGTGTTTCTCTCTTGCAGTTGCAACAAGAGTGCTAAGATAATGGAGACAAAGTTGACTTGGTTAATATCAAGTAGTTAAGAGTCAATGGTTACATATTGTAGCCCTAAGAATTGCCTTAGCCCTGGCAGGCTTGAGAGGCTTGCTGACTAAGCAAGAGCAAGGGGAGGCAGCAAGCAAGTATATTGCTTGTAGATAATACAATGGCAACAGGTTGCATAAGGGAGACAAAAGCTAAGATACAGCATCAAGTGCATGCCTTTATATATCTATGAGTACTGTGCATAGACCATGGTGTAGGGCAGGTCCAGCAGGAGTCAAAGTGAGTCATAAGTAATGAAGTCAATGGCTGTTGCAAATGCAAGAGAGCTACACTGCCAAACCAAACTCCGTGGTCCTATCAGGCAACCTGGAATATATTCTATGAGGTGGAACCATAAGATGTCAGAAAGAAAAGTGCTAGACAATAGTAAGGGGAATGAGGGATAAGAGAGGGGGTGGAGTGTTGAGGGGTCCCACTGTATAAGATCTCCTAGTGGACTATTGCACTGCTATAGTAACCACAGTACTCTTGCAACTGGGTTCTGTCACCATCCTAATACTGGCATCTATATAACAGCATAATTGTGTTCATACCATACCTGAGTACTTGGGTAATTGTGTGACTATTGGCAGGGAGTCACCCTTAGGCATAAAGGCCCATAGCCATGGAGGCTCTGGATAATAAATTAGTAAACTAGTAAAGACTGGATTGTGTACTACAAGTATTGGGGAGTTGATCTTGACATGGAATACAAGTTGGACTGGCTGGCTGAACTGGATGAGGTGGAGGTTGGCTTTATCTCCAGATAGCCTCACTCCCGGGTACCATTGCTGGCAGGTGGGCGAATAACCATTGACTACTTGTATGGCTTTAACTTCACTAGACCACCAGTGAGGGTAGGGTAGGAGAGGTAACAAGTGGATTAAGCTGAGGGGACACCAGCCATCTCATAACCCCTTATATATGGTTATAGGAAGTGCACAGACCAAGTTGTGATGAGGTCTAGGGTATACGGTATTACTGTAAGTAGCTATAGGGTAAAGGGTTAAGTCCATAAGGTAGCAGTAAGGCTAACCTTGATATAAAGGTAAGGCTGGCCCTGTGAAGATCAGAATGGAAGGGATGCAGCAATAAAGAGAAATGGAAGATCGATCACAAAGTGTGAATGATCAGGAAGGTGATCATGGCAGAGATCCCATCAAGGGTTTTGCAGGGTCATGATAGGAGTCATATCGATCATAGAGAGTGATCATATATAAAGAAGGCATTATTGCCTATAGATGATGATCAAGGAGAGATTAATGATTGGTGTAATGTTGTAAAGAAGTAAAGAGGGTGAAGATGTGAAGATGTGACAGGGTGAGGAGGTGAAGTGTGAAGGAATGGAATGGTCACATGATCAGGGAAAAGATAGTCATAGGGAATTGCAAGTACAATTCCCATATTATAACAATGGCAAAACACAAGTGATGACAAATAAGAGAGTGTTGATGAATAAAGAATGAGTCAAGCTGTGCATGGAAGAAAAGAGCAGAAAGTGAAGCACAGTTGATGATGTAATGTGGGAAGTGATGAGTCAGCACTATAAGATTTGCATAAGAAAAGTAACTAGTGCAATTGCTAGTGTTTACAGTAGTACAAGCATATAAGCAAGAGAAAGAGAAAAGTGTAACATTCTATATATAAGCTTCTAAGCTTCATATTAATATACAGAGACAAATAGAGTGGTTCACTATGTCTCTATTATTTAATAAAGCCTAAAAGATTCCTCTTCTACTGGTGCCTTAATGGCTGCCCACCTTAGTTTAATAGTGATGTCTCTTGAATCACAACCCCAAAATGCACTAAATATATCATAGGTGGCTCCCATTCACCACTGCAAATAGCCCAACTTTTTATTCTTACAACTTTTACATATGCTTCTGTTATATTTCTATCCATATGCTCTGCTTCATCTTATTTTCTCCCACATCCCCATTCATTTCCACTTTCCTGGTGTTGACCCAGGCTTTGCCTTACATTTCGCCTAAACTGTGCTTCATCTTCTGATCTTCATTTCCATGCACAGCATGGCTTCTTAATTGACATGTCTATTGTTTCCTTTATGATCAACAGCTGTCATTTCACACTGACAGCTGCAATACATTTCACTCTGACAGCTGTCACTTGCAACCCTTGACACCTGTCTCTCATTCGTTACCGAGGTAGCATCCCTTCCCACACCTACCCTACATAATGGTCTGTGTGCAGTCTGGATATGTATATAAAGCTAGTACTTTATATATGATATCTTAGCTTAGTTCTCCCTTGTCTTACCTAGCGTTTGCAACATCAGTTTGCTGGCTAGATCAAGGTCCCCTAAGTCTCACCATCATCCTAAGTCTCTTGCTACCCACAAGCAAGGCTCCTCAGTACTTCCCTTCATCTAAGGGAACCTTGGTATGCTCTTAGAACTCATAAGCAAGCTTACTTCATTCTTGCAAGGGCTATGCTCAACCCTACCTGGGCCAAGTGTAACAGCTTCATACTACTTTTTTTCTTTTATTGGCTATCTTTACTCTAGCATTGATCCAGATTTTACTTTTCACATTTTGTTATAGCTGTGCTTTTACTTCTAACCTTCTCTTCTGCATATAGCATGCTTTTTTGATTAACACTTTTACTTCTTCCTTTATTTTACTTTGACAGTTAACATTTATCTTAGCATATATTACAAATTCACATTCAGACTTGTATGCTTGAGGTCATTGTTTTGCTGAAAGATGATATCAAAAGGATTGAGATTATAGTACTGTATGGAGTTCTGCAGCTCATCCTTCAAAATTTAAAGGTAGAAATCTCCATCCATCCTACCATTAATCTTAGCAGCATAGCCAACTCCTTGCCAAGTCATATAGCCCCACATCATAACAAAACCCCCTCCAAACTTCACAGTTTCCTTTACTAGCCTGTTACTAAGGCCCTTATCCATGCCTATTTGTAACCATTTGACCCTAGGCAATTGATTCTGATCTCATCTGACCAAATGACATGCTTCCAGTCCTTTATAGTCCAATTTTTATGGGCATAGGCAAAGTCCAAATAAGCCTTGTGATATTTGGCAGAAAGTAAAGAATATTTTGTTTGACTATAGCCTTTATACCAGACTTTTTCAAGTGCTAGCAGACTATATTAGGATTGAGAGGTTGGTTAATAATATTGGAAAAAGTTTTGGCAATCTAAACAGCAGTTTCTACCTTACCACTAGAAAGAAGATAAATACCATGCTGAATATTGGTAGGAGAAAGTTTGGATGGGCAATCACTAGAGGACTTTTCTAGGTTTGGGCACTCTTTGGAGTGAAGCCTAGACACAGTAGAGACATTAAGGCCCATATGAGAGGCAATAGAGTGGGCAGAATGTCCAGCATGAAGCTAAGTCAGAATAGTAGCTTTCTAATCAATAGAGAGAGATTTCATAATAGTAAAAGTAGGAAAAAAGGGAGTGTGGGAACTGTTTGAAACTCAGACATAGTATATCTTTGTTTATAGTATCAAACAAATGCAAATATTCACATATATATATGAAATCTCATGCATAATTCAAAAGTGAATAAACTGTTGCAATGAGGTTACTGTTTTATAATGGCTATATC
>JBBPKD010000625.1:0-16765 GCA_038089075.1 Singerocomus inundabilis
ATACAGTGTTCGGGGCAGACACTTGGCAGTATGCATCAATCATGCGTGATCGGAGAAGAATTTCGGCTCTAGTGCGAAGCCTTGACTGAATACAGCTGAATCAGATGGCTTGTTCGGGAATCGTGAAGCTTAACTTCCCTCGTAGCCTGTGGCTCTCACTGCTTTGAAAGAGTAACCCAACGCATGATCAAGGTAACCGTACGAGATTGAATCTCACTGCATGGTGTCTACTACCAGACGAATCGTTCTGAAAATACTCTGTTCGATGCAATGGGTCGTACACTCATGTACACGACACAGATCAACTATGTTGTCCAAAGTATCAGCATACAAATTTGAATGTCCTACCTTGCCTCTGGAGGTCATGAAAGCGTCGCAGGATTTTCGGGGAAGTGGGTCAGTTGAGCAACATCACCCGCCCATGCAAATTTATAATGCTACGGTATCAATGTAAGGCTCCTTTGTCTATATCCACGAATTCCTGAATGTTGTAGGTGAGTGCCGGTGCCTTGGACCACCGGTAACTGAATGTCGTGTAGTGCTCACCGTAGCTAAAGAAATGAATTGGTGTACCGTTGTACTACTTAGGGTTCCTTGTGCTGAGACAGAAGTTCATCCATATTTCGTCGGCGTAGTTGGCGAAGCACTGAGTAATTGGACGACGGACAGCAGGTGCGACTCTGCAATTAAGGATGTCAAAGCCTGTCTGCCACCTTGACCAGGATATCCAGCACATACAAGTGAGTTGACCTGAAGAAAGTGTTGATTGAACGTCGACCCGTAAACACGGCTCGTCAGGCGGAGTGGATACTCACGGATGTGTTACCCTTCAACAGTGTCGTCTAGTTGTCAGCCAAACTCAAATATCGAGTTAGTTACCAGACCAAGTGAGGCGAAGACAATCATTACCTTGACTCTGCATAGTTTCATTAATACCTCCAGTGTAGATGACAGTACGGTATCCGCTTCCCGAGCTGCAGCTGTCACTGCGGCTGCGAAGCCACCCGTTTTGTCGTGCTGATGTTCGTACCCGACGCGTAGGTGACCTTCTACTCGTCTCGTCTCAGTCTTATGAGAGGATTGATGATGTAGGGTGCGATATCTTCATAATCTACCCGCCTTTGAGTGGTAGAATTCGCTGGGGACCAATGAGAGCAATCCTCTCGACGCTGCCCGAGGGAGGCAAGGTGCCAATAGGGTAAGCGAGCAACTGGGCGTCAGGAGTATTAACGTTACTCCAGATCTAAGTGAGGTACAACTGTCGTTCGAGGGGGTCAAAGTAGCCAAGCTAATAGTGAACACTGGGACCAAGATGCCGAAGTAATGTCGGGAGCATGTTTTTGGGCTCCGACGTTCGCGCCTGCTCGTCTTTTCCTGTACTACATCTCAGTCGCCCTTTTACTCGCCCTTACCACCCTACTTTGTTTTTGTCTCCTCATTTTTGCTTGGCTTGTCTGCACAGTTTCTGTGCATCCAATTCATTTGTTTTATGTTTGATGTGTTCCTGCTCCGACTCCTCAGTCCGTGTCGGGTTTTGGCCCGAAACGCCCACCATTTCTATCTGTTACCCCCGCTGACTTCCTCTCCCTTCTCTCTCCTCTCGTCTGACGTCTCCAGCCCGAAACGAAATGCACGCCGTGCACAGCATATGATCACCGATGCAAACTTCGCCCTAAACTCGTGCTTACCACATCCGATTTTACTTCCACTCTTACGCACCGGGAGCCCCTCGTTTCAGTCAAGAGAGGTGGCGTTTACTCGCAGTTAGTTTATAGGGGGAAGCACAATGTTGTGCAGACTGCACGGCTTGCAAATTTTCCAACTGATACTTCCCTAGTGCTTAAGACGGGGCGTCTTTGGGTTGCAATACTCCGGGTCTTGTTCGCAAAAACGTTATCGATTGAGGTTGCTATACCCTCACTACTGCTGTTCTGTCTGGGTCGTTTTGTATAGTTACATCACACGGCTCGCGCAGAACGATTTTGTCAAAATTTTGTGACGCTAGCTGGAGAGGTACGAAATTCCACGATTTCTTCCGAATCGAAAATATACAACCAGGAGGTCACAGTTATGAAGGTTCTCTTGATAGGGAAAATACCTGATAACTGAGGCCGTAAACGGTAAAGATGATCCTTAGTGTGTGGATGATGGAGGAATGGACTCATGCTCGAGTGCATCAATGACAAAGGTTGTTATTTTCAGCGCCGTGCTGAGTTCATCTCAACCAGCCGCTGTTTCGAGAAAGAGGGGATTAAAGTTCAGTCGGGGTTTGAACTTGTGATCATGTGGTCCCATATGCCCTCGAATGCTGCTCCTCTCTCAAAACAGTGGCTGGGTAGGAGCCTGAGCTCATCCCGTGCGTCGCTAGAACCATCTAGGGATGGCTAGTTCCGACAGGGTGACGCTTGGAAACGGTGGGCGGCCGAAAAGGTTCGGCTGGTAACCTGGGGAGCCGAGGGGGCACATCACTGCTACTAGTTGCTCTTGATGATAGGCAGCTTCCTCCCTCAGATCCACCAAGTGATTTCGTAGTTACGCCAACAGCCCTTCGTTAGGTCGCACACATAATACCCCTCTTGGTTTGTCTATTCCATTGAGTTCGTAGTTGACAATGATCACCTTCCCCTGGAAAGGTTGCCTTCATCCCCTTGGTGTGAGACCCTGCAGGAGACAGTCCGACCTAACCTTTTGCATATTGTATTCTCTAGGTCCGATGAGCGCAACACATCAGCTCCAGGGTTTGATATCATTCACATTGAATTGCAGAAAGTAGGAACCACGTATTTTTCATAGGGTCAAAGGGTCGGCGCTGTGTCCTTTCCAGGGAGTTGCACAAAACGTGATTGAGTGTACATATTGTAGTGCCTAGTACGAATCAGACAGGTGGAGCTCGAACTGGTCTGAGGTGGGCGCGGTAGCGAGGAATTATATTCGCTACATAGTGCCCTCTGTCTATATGCTCTCCGTACTGAATAGACGCCTCTCTCTATCTAGAGGGGCTGCATCGTGTGGAGCTGGGACAACGGGCTAGATTCGTCGTATACATTCAGTCTATGCCGAGCGTCGGCATGTGCCGATGTTTGGGGTCCGATCGGGAAGTGAGGGTTGTTTCCTAATATGTCTAGCACATATACTTGGTAATACACCCGCGTGTTTTACAGATCTTATAGACATGCTTGTCCAATGGTCTAATCATCCTCCCTAACGCCTGACGACTGAATGACCTCCTGTTGTATCTCAGAGACGCTCTGTGCCAACCCCCCACGGCCTTCTTCGTACACGGCCGGGGAAAGCTTCGAACCCGGGTTTGTGATCGAACGTGACGGCAGACCAAACCCAATGTCGATGCCTTGTGAATGGTTTAGCCTACGTCCATGCATTTCGCGAATGTTCAAGATAAACCGAGGCATGACGGGAACCATGATTATGACAACGAGCGCGACCAGTACGATTTGCCAAGAAGGCAGGGTCACATACGCTGCGGCTACCGTGCTGAGAAGAAAGAATGCCAAAGTCCTTCGTTGCAAGGAAATATTGTCAGCAGATCGCTTTGTATAGGGAGGTTTAGGTGAACGATGATGTGGAGTGGTGGCGACGTGAAAAGGGTACACCAAGTGAATGAGGGAGACATACAAAAGGAAATAAATGATTCCCTCCCTCACAAGCAGTTTGATGTACCGGTTGAGCTGCCATTGCTTCGTCGCCTCGTACGTCGCAAACAACTCCTTTAATGTGGACATGATAGCGAGGACGAATAACACAAAACCAAAAACGCATTCCAGGATGATAGAAATCTCCATGACGAGTGACTTGTGGGAGTAAACACAAAGTGAAAGATGATGACCCGGTATGTCTGTGGGCGAATGAAATAGCAGCAGGGGATGGAGAGACATCATCTATTCAGAACGACACCTGTGATTACAATGACAAAAACATACCGAGGTTGTGGGAATGAGGACGGATATACATCCCCACATTGACGAGCTGAGCAGTGAACGCAGTTATGTAAAGAGGTAGGAGGACGCCAAGGATCAGTCTGGATTGACCCCACATTGCGTAGACGCGCAGCAACATCACAACTATGACTAATGTCAATATGGAGGAAGTGGATTAGAAAATTCTAGGATGACTTACAATCTGCAGCGGCAAGGAACACGAACAATGTACAGTTACATACGAGAAACATCACAGGGCCTTGAAGGTGTGCATCTCATTCGCGGAGTGTCAAGGTGTTTAAACAAGGGTGCTTACACCTATGAAGCTGTTAGTGATGTGGAATTTATAAAAGAAGCTAAAGCAGTACGTCTGTTGCAACGGGGAAATCTCATTAGCAGCGAATCACATAGCACACAACAGAAAGACAAACCATGACAGAATTGGGGAAAAAGGTGCTGAGAACTTCAAGTACTTGTCAGAGTAGCCAACAAAAATATGCGCTCTTGAACATACAGAGTGAAACGAAGCTTGTTCATGAAT
Organism: Singerocomus inundabilis; assembly: GCA_038089075.1. NCBI lineage: Eukaryota > Fungi > Basidiomycota > Agaricomycetes > Boletales > Boletaceae > Singerocomus > Singerocomus inundabilis. The sequence continues at coordinate 4,477 of JBBPKD010000625.1, forward strand.
TCAGAGTTAGGCATGTATAATAAAATACATCATGGTGGATGTGGACATACAGACCACCACAAAGACCAACATAACGGACCTGTTTGAATGATCAGTTAGAGACATATGTAAAACAGAGCTCTACAGGGCTTTTCACGCACAACAACAAACAGCGCCGAAACCCGGGTCCAGGGTTTGCACTGTCGTAACATGGCCAAAATTAGGGTGGATATAAAACCACTCAAAAACATTGCACGACTAACCCAGACATACTCTACCTTGGTAGATAGTGAGCTATGAGAGGATGTGGAAAAAACCAGGTGAATACCTCTTTACCGATGGTGAGGACTGTTAGTGGTGAAATGGTAGCAGGTAAGTCATTTCCGACGTGAAAACTTGGTATCACAATAAGTGCACTTAACCGTAATCGTAGCTAATGCCAGCGAGCATGGCAACTGTGTCAACACCGGGATAGGGTCAGCCATGTACAATATCACAATTATGATTGGACTTACCAGAAAGATAATTATGTTGTTGCAAAGACCACAGCAGATCAAAAATATTATTCATATTATGTGAGGAGCTGCAGTAGCTAAACAGAAAAGGTGGAGTGGGTGAAGTCGAAAGGCGGGAGGCAGATAGTACCAATAGTTATATCCCCACTCACGATGACCTGATAAATATCTAGGATGGCCATGAATGCGAAACAAAACTGGAAATAAAATAATTCCACAGAAAGACTTTAAGTTTTGGTGGCCTTCGCCGACCAAACTTCCGAGTTTGGATCGGGTAAACAATAGGTTTGACTTTTGATAAGTTTGGCTGTGCACTCAGCTCAATGCTAGACATTGATATCGCTGGTACCGTTGTACTGAGTGTACCTGTCACAACTCGTGTTTCATAACACCTCGTTTGGAAATTCTAAAAACGAAGAAAATGATGCCATAGTGGGAATGTAAAATTACATGATCCGGAATATCATAGTGCGTGTTCAAGGATAAAAGATCAGTTGTAGCTTGATAAAGTCTCTCGAAATGGGCAAAGGAATTAGCCGCGTGGGCTATTGGTTTCCGATGTGGAAGAGATGGTCCTCAGTCAGAATCGAGGAAACACTGGAAGCCATGGGTTAATCTATGCCGGTTTTCTTTGCGAGGAAAATATCTGATAGCTGAGGCAGTGGAGACGACCCTTGGGGTGTGGATGACCGGAAAATGTCATGCTCGAGCTTATTAGTGACAAAGTTCAATTTCGTTTTCAGCGCGTCGCCGAGTTTCAGCTCCGTGTGCATCGCCAGTACCCGTCCTGAAATGGTTAGCTCCAACAGGGTGATACTTGAAAATGGCGACACCCAGAAATGCCCCAGGATCCTCAGGACGGGTCCAAGGAAGTACACCCGTTTATGCCAAGACTACTACCGGCATTTGATGATAAGAAAGACCCATGGCTACGTCAGCAACCTTTAACTAGTCGCCCCCCCTCATAATACTCACCCCGGAAAGTTGTCTACTCCCTTGAATTACTTGACTGGTGATGACCACCTGCTTCAGTAAACCTCAAAGTTGAGGAGACTGCCGGCCACCGTTCGGTTACTGTCGGTTACTATCGGTTAACTGAAGTGAACGGAACGGTGGTGGTTCATTCCCCTGGTAACAAGAGCCTCTGGAGGACACGCCTCTACCTGTCCCTGTGGCTACTGTATTCCCCGGAGAGTGGCGTCCGATGAATGCAAGCATCTCAGCTCTAGGGTCTGATGTCCTGCACGTCGAGTCACCGAATGTATGGACCTCGTATTTTTTTTCAGGGTCCAAGGGTCAGCACTGTGTCCCCTCCGGGGATCGTAATTGCAAAAATCATGTAGTAAACAAACGGATGACTCTACTGCCACAGGCTTGGTACTAGGAGGCACGCTGTCCCCAGGATTCTCAATACAGTTCGAACCTCGGATCTGCATCGCGGTCATAGAATCCGTGTCTGTCCCTGAACGACCTACCACGTCGGCATGGAAATTCAGGTGGCGAGCTAGAAGTATCAGCTGACAGTGAACACGCTTATCTTTTTGGATGATTACAACTCGGCTGTGTCAGACAAATACACAGCAATCCAATTTGTCACATGGAGAGTGGAGACGGGGTCCATGAAGCACGAGTACCAAGCCATTAAAGCCGACCGTCGTGCACTACACAAAAGGGTAGCACGAGCGCGCATTACCAAATGTGGGTAAAGCCGGAGCGCTAGGCAGGTTCGCACGTTCGAACTTCCCATCGGTACGTAATTCAACAGGGCATGGACCCGAACACAACCGATATACACAATCCCTGGCACTCACAGTGCTCACGCTCAGCCTGGCTCTCTCACACTAACTGCATGGTCGCGGCCTGTTGTCTCGACATCACCCGCGTCATCAGATATACTGCCCTCGAATCGGATCTACACTGTGATGCACAGCAAGATTAAGCGCGTCGCGGATGCAGCTGGTAAGATTCAGCCAGTGATATTTTCCTGCTTGGCTATGTCACTGAAATGATGCCTTCGTGCTAACACTCAGCAGTGCCTGAGCTGTAGCTCACCATTAAATCGCTTAGCACGGAGGCCGAATCTCGGATCGGCTGATCTTCTTCCAGGACGCTTGGAACTGTGATCACATGTGTCTGGTGGCAGAAGTTTTTGTCGCGTTTGATGAGTGTTTCCGTTTATGGTTAGCTATCAGTCAAGTTCTCGGGAGTGAAACCAGGCGGGACGCTGGTATTGCAGGTTGGGTGAAGGCCGATGGGGAGCAAGGAGGCTTCTTATCGATCTGGGGATCAGTGTGCGAGATACTCCCACAGGCTAGCAGAGCAGAAGGAGTCCTTCCGAGGTATCCATTAGCATTTGGTCGCTTCTGTGCGGTATTGTATGAGACCCAACCCATGCGATTTCCCATGCCTTGCCATGCACGGAGGCATTCGACGAGCGACACGGAAAGTCACCTACGACCAAGAATGCCTTATACAGCGGGACTCGACAACGGCACTACTTACCAGACTGGGCAAGCTCGGACCTCAAACACCGCAAGAAGGTATCGGAAGTAAAGTAACCACTTAGACTAGTTGACGGTACTATACAACGACATGCCGACTTTATCACTTCCGACAGTGAACTTTAGGAGCGACAAGATGCGATGGTCAAACTTCATTCGAATTAAGCGTCTTGAGTTCGGGTGTAAACGTTTGCCTACCTATCAAGGAAATTTAAGCGCACTGAAAAATTCCAAGCACCCAAGAATGTTGGGTGATACCCGTCGGGGGTGCTGTGAACTCGGCCACAAAGCATGCTACTGCTGAAATAGATCTGAATGCCGCCGAGTTTAACAGGGAAGCAATGGGTAGTGTCGCGCACGAAAACGCAATGATAACCTTCATGGAGCCGAACAATGGAGTTGGACTTGGGGCAAGCCAGTCGCAGAAAGCCATAGCAAGCAGCTGGGAGATGCGAGCGAGGGTGTAGAAGCCTGTTGCACGTCAGGGAGACCCTAGAAAGCAGAGACAGAGAGGCAGCAAGTCAACGAAAAGACCGCTGACATCATGAACCTGAACGCAATATGCGCTAGGCTGACAATGCCAGTGGACACATCGTCAACCCATGAGACCGGGAGCTTGTGGAGACCCCGTCGAGGCCGTAGGGACCTACGAAAAAAAGGTACGAGGTCAGCTACAAAGTTCATAAAGTGAAGGGTGCAATAAGCGGCACTCGACTGCAACCCCGTGTGTACTACTCGCAGTCAGCAAATTGTCAGGGGAGAAGCATGTTTGGAGCCGACCAATTGCGCTGACGAGGAAGACCACAGCGCGTCGCAGACAACCCAAACAACACGGCGTACGATCCTAGAAAACGATCAGAGTTGCCAGGATGCACAGCTCAAGGATGAAGAGACGTCGAGAGCGCACTCCAGATTGGCAAGGGACACTAGACAGGACTATCAGTGCATCTCAATAACGGCAATGGTCCACGAGACAGCACGAAGGCCACTGACGAGAATGGCAGCGAAGCAAGTTGACCAAAGGAACCTACCGGGCTACCAGGTAAAGTGGAGAACGTGCATACGCGGGATGGCAACCCATGCGACGAGTCGGAATATCGCACCGGTGAATAGGTTGGGCCAGGTGGCAGCCCGTGGTAGTGGTGATGACCGGGACACGGCGGATATAGTCGACGAGCTGGATTGCAAGTTAAATCGAATTAGATTGCAACACGGTGACATCGAGGGCTGAAGAGAGGTCCATGATAATGGAGATGGAAATGAAGATAGCAGCAACGACGGTCACGATGACGCAGCGAACAACGCCAGCGGCGAGTCCTAACAACCCGCACTCAGGGCGTTAGCTACGGACGAAGATCATTAATGCTTGAAACAAGTAGATAACGTGGCAAACAACCAAACAACCAAACGACATGCCCGAATCACCCAAGTCACCCGAAACGTCCACATGACGACATACCTCCTAAGCGCTGAGCTTGAGGGGGCATAGAATGCATCTGCAGGATGCGGAAACATGCTCGCTAGTGGTGAAATGGGAGCTTCGAGAATGTCAGTGATGGGGACAGTAGAAACCGACTTAAGCAACCGCAAAATGCGTTAGGTGTCGAACACTCACCTCAACTTGTTCGAGCAGAACGAGGAGCAGAGAGACATTAAGGATACTCTGAGGCACCATAGCATGGCAATGGCAATGGCCCGGATGTGAGAAGGATTGAATGGCGCAACAAGTGACATACACTGCGAGTCGACACGACTCGAAAAGAAGTGGCTGGACGGAGAGGTCAGATCCAGCAGCGCATGAGCAGCGCTGAGGAGGACGCACCTGGTTTACCTATACCGCCCTGTGGTCATCCGAGGCGACCACCACCCATCGCGTCGGCTGGGAAAACTACAGCCGAAACCTAGAAGATTCTATGACTCGTGCAAGCACGCAAAACGCACCTACCTGTTATTGGACAAGTCGAGACAAACAGAATCATTGTTTGTGAAATGGGAACGCGGGGAACTCTTCCCTAAACCTGAAACCTGAAATGTGGAGCGCGAGCCTGCCAGTCGAGCGACTTGACAGCTTGACAGTGCATGGGATGTTATTTCCTTATTTATATAGGCACCGCTCGCACAATGTTTGCACAGCAAGAAAGTGTTCCAATGACTAAGACACGAATAATAACAAAGCACGAGATGCCTGTACGAGCGAGACAATCCTGTGCACCGCGAGTAAGCCGTTCACTCTTTCGAAGTTGACGACTAAATAACTTCGGTTGGGATGTCATCCACAAAGACTGGTATGTAACAATCTTTGGAGGTGGTGACTTTCGTACTGAATGCTGGCATTTCGGTGAGATCAAACCTAGTGCTTCAGACCGGCGGCATTGACAGGGTGTGGGCAGTCGCATTCCATCCCGATGGCAAGCATTTTCTGAGTGGGGGTGACAAAAGGACTCGACGATGGCGACTTGAGGATGGTAAAGAGGTGGGAAAGCAAACAAGAATGGAGTTGAAGGCCATCGCTGTGTCAAGGGATTACAAGCAGGTCGTATGTGGGACTGAGAATGGGGCGAGCGTGTGGGACGCGGAGCTTCAGGAAAAGATTATCGAGGTAGCGGGTGGATGCTATGTGGCTTCTGTTGACACCTCCCCAGACTCCACCAAGTTTGCCACCGGCACTGGCGTCCCTGACAATATGGCAAGTGTTTGGAATATAGTGACTGGGGAGAGACTACTCGACCCACTTCAACACCCCGACTGTGTCACTGGAATCAGGTTCTCTCCGGATGTTGAGCGCGTTGCTACTGCCTGCGATGGTGAATCTATCCGCATCTTCGACGGTCGCAGCAATGAGCTGGTCATCACCATTTCCACAACTATCACATTCACAACCTTCACTACTCCACACACACCACTCACCTGGTCAAACGACGGTCAGCTGATCTTCGCTGCATCCGATGGTGAGAAAATCAAGTGCTTCAATGTGTCCACGGGTTTCCAGGTTTCCAGAGTGCAGATTCCCGACGACGGCAAGACTGAATCTGTTGCTCTTCATTGTCACCTACGCATCGCGTTTCATTTTGTCCCTCAACATGCGACTCTCTCGCACATCGACCACCCTGTCATTGAGGACGGTGAAGACATACATGCAATTGCAATCTCCCCTAATGGTAGCTCTATTGCAACCGGGCATGGTCGGAGAGTCATTGTGCATAACCTTGGCAGTATTCTCCCAGCCCCGTATGAGCCTTCAATCCATGCGAGCATTTGTCAGACAGGCCTGATTCATGGCACGTTGACATCACGTTAGACGTCTGCTTGTGAAGATCGACAACCGAATAAGCAGACTTCGGTCTCGAGTGAGCACAACAACAAACGGCTCGACTCTGGTCTGGTAGGTGGTTGCGATTCCAACTCTAGAACGAGCATAATTGACTCCATTGTGCATATACACCAGGAAGAACCTCGGTTGGAGATACAATATAATAGTAGCCAATTTCGTCGAGGTATTGGTTCGTTTTTCTCTGCGTCGATGCAAGTTTTCACAATGACATAGGTTAAGGTGCCGTCGATTGCACCTGCTGCTCAATTCGACTATGATGAGGTTGGTACTCATTCCATTTTCTTCTTCCCTTGATGTTGACACCCCTGGAGCCACCATCGCCAGCATCCTCTGCCGGTCTTCATGGGGATGTTTTGGTGCTCGGCTCGTCTGATAGCATACGACAATCGTCAGATGCTCCACCACCGACCGCTCCATCGGAGGCACGTTAAGATGAATTTCCTCACACTGTCAAGTCGTACCGGGGCTTTCGAACGTTCAAAAAGTGGTTGCAGACAACGATGAGGAGTAACAAGGTCACTGCTGTACACGAGCCAGATGTACATTCTCGAATGTTGCACTGGCAAACCAATAGTCAATCTCGCTCGCAGTCACCAGCAAGAGTGGATGCCATGAATGAGAGACTTTCGAGGATGACTGCTGGTCAACGTATACGAATGAGTGCTGTTCTCGATAGATAATTTGAGGCGGTATCTAATACATCTATCATAGCGAGCGGTTGTGAAACTGGTTGTGAAATCACCAGTTCGTTGTTTCTCGACTTTACGTGCCAGAACTCATGAGACTCATCACAGCCTAAATTGCCTGCCAAGACTGCCGAGCCCAGAGGTCCATAAGCGTACTTCTAGTGGAATGGGTGCTGCAAATTCAACAGAAGCTACTAGCTCGGTGTGTCCTTCCCTGGCTACTATGGCCATGTTATACTGTATACTTACCCGTCCCTTATTAGACGCGTCAAGCAAACGAAGTATCTCATCCTTCCGTTGAGACAGTCCATCTAACGGTGTGTACGTTGTCCTTAATCCCCATCTTGTTACACTCAAAGTACGTCAGCATCACGAAGAATCAGGCAACGCGACCCTTTCGGTCACACTTCCTGTATGGATATTGTGTTTTCGCTCACGCCTTCGAGATGGAACACATCGACCCGGGTGACCCAATATAAGGCGAGAAGATTCCATGCTGAATCGAAAGTAGGTCGCAGTATATGTATGAGAGCATTTACTTGGGGGTATCTGTACGCAAGCAGAGGAATAGTGCCTAGTCGACTACAGCTGTTCTCAGTGTTCTGAATTCATCAAAATGATGATATGCAGGTGTGACATTCCTTTCGCTTTCACAGGCCCAAGTGGGAAGTTTTCAGACGACCCAACGTTTCCAATTAACTATACCGCGACCGAGACGACTTCCCAATGTCAGACAACTCATGTCCCGCTCTCCGACGCCGTTGTTCCTGAGAGACAGTGGTGAGGTGCGTGACAGTATCAATGGACGTAACCAGAACTGAGGACTTTACTCCATCCGGCCGTCACCCGACCGTCGCTGGCGATTGATTACCAAAGCATCCCCCTTGACAACTGACTGCTATTTTAACTAAAGCACTCTACTTGCACACCTATAGTCGCTCCCAACAATCGTCCTCAGCCCGACTCAACAGCAAGTCGAGAGCAAGCTGGCACGTTTGAGGGATATCTCCGATCAAGTCCGTGCAACCTCTGAATATGTTCTCTTGGATTCCAACGTATCGAGTTTCTCCCATTCGCGCAACTCCCAATTATCCCCGAGATCTGGACCATCCTCCGAAATGGGAACTACGTTGGGAACTCTTATGACCTCAAAATCACCGAGGCCAGGTTTCGCTACGATTTACTGTGCGTTCAGAATTGCTGTGATGTATGAAGTTGTTGGTCGTACCTTTTCTACGGCTCTCCGTCACTTGATATCGTGCAATATCGAGGATCGACAGAGCTACAGGTGCTCCTCTCAATAATATTGGACTACCCGCGTCCTCCTGGAGTGGTGCGTGAAACTCGCCAACACATTCCTCCTCGTCGGCTACGACCGATTCTTCACTGAATGAGAGCCGCCTCCCGTCCCAATGCCATTCGGAGTCCTGTGTCAGGGAAGGTCGATCCAATCGCCTGCGCCTTGGCTTTCCAGACTAGCCAGTATCCCATGCATCAGTGTCTGCAGTCAAAGATTTTGTAGGAGACACCTACCTGCGACCTCGGCCACACATTCATATCCACTTTAGCTCCCCATGGCATTGGTACATGACGCCTCCTCAGTGTCGCCATACTTGTAGACAAAAGACTTGAGAGTGATCTTTGACCTGCTTATTACCCTTGTTCGCCGCTGCATTTTTATAAGCAGAAGTAAACTAGGAGTGGGGTGAGTCAATCTGCTTCGGAGGTTATGGTGACGCGATATGAGTCGACCGTTGCACCCGGGGCCGACCTGTGTGGCACTGCCACACACTGAGTGTCGGACACATTCCAGAACCCATAGCTATCAACAACCAGTGAGGTTGGATCTCGACCCCTGCCAACACAAGCACCTTGTCAATTTTTCCAGATATGTGATATGTTGGTCCAAAGACATTGAGCCAAGTGGGGATTATACAAGGTGGACCTGACTCGAACTTGCTGGCATCGATGATCACTGACTCCTACACTGCAGTGCGAGTCGGCCCCCGCGACCAACGGTTAATGATACCCACGTTGTTAAAAGTGCTTCTCAAGTCCCGGTGCTGTGGGTCGTTCGCACGATACCGGGGAACCACACTTGTCTCACAAGGTATCTTTCCTTCCAGGTTTTGAGTGTCTAGCAAATGACTAGTAACACCACTGGCACCGTCGACTTCACCGTCGGCGACGAGACATACCACACATGGTACAGAGTTGTCGGCGACCTTCATGCCGGGGTGACGCCCCTCGTCGTGCTCCACGGTGGGCCAGGCATGTCCCACCACTATCTCCTCTCCCACGCAGAGCTCCACTCCGCCCACCGCATCCCCGTCGTGTTCTATGACCAGATCGGCATCGGCGCGTCTACCCATATCCCACACAAGCCTAGCGCGTTCTGGTCTGTCGCGCTCTTCATGGACGAGCTCGACAATCTCCTCGCGAAGCTGGGGATCACGAGTAGGTTCGACTTGCTCGGGCAGTCGTGGGGCGGCATGCTTGCTGCAGAGTATGCGTCCACGCGCCATCCTAGTGGCCTCCGTCGGCTCATCATCGCGAACGCCCCACCATCCGAAGCGCTCTGGGAGGAAAGCATGCATCAGTATCTCGGCCAGTTCCCGCAGGCATTCCAGGACTTGGTCCGCAAGCACGAGCGGGATGGCACGACATCGTCGAAAGAGTATCAGGACGCGCTGCAGGTCTTCTACAGCAAGCATACGTGCCAGGTCGTACCCTGGCCCGCGGAGCTGATGGTCTCCTTCAAGGCCATGGAAGAAGACCCCACGGTATACACGACAATGTGAGTATCCTCGCTGACGCTCTTTTACTTATCCTATTTTCTCGCTGACCACTGGAATTCGCATCAGGCTGGGTACCTCGGAGTTTAACACGACGGGCACGCTCAAATCTTGGTCTGTCGTGGACCGTCTTCACACGATCACTTGTCCAACACTCGTCGTGAATGGCACAGAAGAGGGCGCGCAGGACTTTGTTATCGCGCCCTTCCTCGAGCGGATTCCCAAGGTGAAATGGGTCAAGTGTGCAAAGAGCCATTGCCCGTTTTTCGAGGACAAAGAGTACTACTTTACGGCGGTCGGAAACTTCTTGTCGGCTTGAGCCAAGGAATCTTTTTCTTGTCTCATCTGTACGCTTGAATTGGATATTGGCTCTGTAGAGGCAAGGCATCTCGATGGTTTCGTGACTCGGGCCTTCCAGCACTCCATGTTTTTGCGAGTCACCTCCACCCTCAGATTCGCCGTTGTTGAACTGGTACTTGATGCACGGACACGGAATCTCTCTCCCCTGCTAATGGCAAGCCATCTGACATCCACAGGAATCGTATTCCTCGGAACTGGGCTGATACACCAGAGCAGCACATCCTCGTAAAAGCTTGGCAATTGCCCTTCTGAAATTCCAAGTGGAAAAAACTCAGCGGGTACAAGTCCTCGACTCGTAAACTAGACTATGATTAGTCAACGCGTTCATTACAAAGCCCTAGTCCGGCGAAAAGTGTCGACAACTTCACACGGACAACTCTTCAAACAATCTTACACCTCTTTCGCTTGGCATGTCTGAGATGGCGTCTAGTTTTGATCCTCGACGATGCTTCGAGAGGCTTGCAGATCGGCCGTGACCATCTCATGGATGAGTTGGTCAAAGAAACACAATAATTGATGGGCACTAGGACTGCTCACGAGGTACAGCCTCCAAAGGAATGTCCGGCTATGACGAGCTTCCGTGTGCGATACCCGTGCTCTGCTGAGTTTTGTCACCGACGCTGGCAATTGCGGTAGTCGTGTCGGTAATGTTCCTGCTTCTACATCCTCGGGAAGGTAATGTATCAACAAGTTGGCAGTGTCGCGCGCATTGTCGAGCCAGCCAACTATATAATTGTCAGCCACACATATGTGTCTGGTATGTGTCGAAGAAATGCTGCCAAGACGAGACGGGTGCTGTGTTGGTAGATGGCATGTATGGTAGTGTGAAAGATGGGATGTCTGGAAGGAGAGGGTAGCGCAGCGGACAGTTCTATCGTACCAAGGTCTGAGTAAGGAATAGTAACGAACGTGAGTGCGCGGATTGTGAGTGTGTATGAGATGGTGATGTCCCAAGTCTCAGGACAGCTGAGATGAATAATATTTACCGTAGTAGTTTGCCATCTACTACTATACCATTTGTAAACCATCATACAACCTTCTCGGAGGAGCATCATTTGCTCGTGTCGCCGCCCAAAGGTACATTCTAAGTGGATTCGTTTTCAGGTACCCACCGGATCGAGTTTGATTCAACGCTATGATATTCATATGAGACGGGTCAAAGTTTGTACATAGATTCGACTATCCGGATACATCATATCTGCCAAACCTCTGCGAGTATAAAACAGCTGTATAAGGAATAAGGACTTTGATCACGAACTAGACCTGATGTGCTCACAAGAGTTCTGAATCAAGCGGAGAAAATTCTGGTTGAAGTGCTTTCCATTCGTTTCCGCGATGTCAAAGGGTGTCTGTCCCTCTGCATTTCGTGCGGAGGGGTCAGCCCCGCAGTCAAGCAGAGTCTGGGCGACTTTAAAGCATTCCTGGGCCACATATTCTGTGTTCTTGGCGCAGTGGGGACAATTGGTCAATCGTAAGATGAGATGTAAGGGGGTATCTCCATTCGGCTTCGTGACTTGTACACTGGCTCCCTCACGAGTCAGCAAACGAATCAGCGGTACCCGATCCAAGTGGCCCCAATGAATGTCATTTGAACATGTTGTGGGCACGAACATGATATCGGGGGGGAGTGGAATACCCTCTGAAAGCAGATATCGGATAGTAGAAATGCGATTGTATCTTGCGGCAATGTGGATGAGGGTTTCGCCAGCCGAATTGGTCAGTGAAGCATCCCAGCCCACACCGACAAGAATCTTAGCACACTCCAAGTAATATTCGTCATCACCGAAGTAGTTGAAGGCACGATGCATCAGACGCATATCAGCGTTGGCTGCAACACAACGCACGTCAACCCCTTTTCCGAAGAGGAAACAAATTGTGGATGATGCCGAGGAGAGCAAGATATCATCAGGCAGTGGTACACCTTGTGAGAGGAGATATTCCAGGACCTCGATGAATCCATGTTTGGCTGCAATATGCATTGGTGTCTCCCCAGCTGCGTTACGGGCACGGGGATCGCAACCAGCACCTACAAGGATTCTAACACTCTCCAGGCGATCATTATATTCATGATTCGGGACCACTAGTAGGTGTAGTGGTGTATCCCCGTCCTTTGTAACGACAG
>JBBPKD010000626.1:0-16757 GCA_038089075.1 Singerocomus inundabilis
AGATGTGAAAGATCTGGAAGAGTGATCGTGGCAGAGATCGATCAACGATCCTGCAGGGTCATGACCGATCGATCAGGGAATGCGGATATGAGGAAGGCATGGTAGCCTTGAGGTGATCGTGATGAAGGGATTGGTGAAGACGTGAAATGGTGAAGAGAGTGAAGGTGTGAACACGTGACAGGATTGGCGTGATGTTGTGAAGGGGCGGAAGGGTCACGTGATCAGGGAAAAAGAATGGTCATGGAATTCTATAAGGTAGAATCCCGTTTCATAACAGAATCGACCTCAATAGAATGGAGTCGCTGAAAAAGTGAACAGGGTGCTATCTGAGCGCATTACTGTGATGTTGGATAAGTCTGGACTGCCCTCAGCCTTCTGGGGTGAAGCCCTTGCATCTCTAGTGCATGTATAGAACAGGTGCTCCACTGATGCCATTGAGAAGGTGACTTCTTATGAACTATGGCATGAGAGAAAGCCAGATGTGTCCCACCTGCGAGTTTGGGGATCTACAGTGTATGTGCATGTTCAGAAAGACAAACGGCATTCATTGAAGTTCCATATGGAAAAGTGCGTGTTTATAGGCTATCCTGAAGGCTACAAGGGCTGGAAATTCTACAACCCAACCTCAAAGCGCACTATTATCTCAGAAAGAGCCGACTTCGATGAGAGGTACTTCTCTATGTCCAAAAGACCCACCACCACTTTCCCCACTCCTCTGAAGGAGCCTAATACTACCCCTGTGCCTGCTGCGCAGCCAGAATCACCTGGATATTACTCTTGGCCCACATCTGACTCAGAAAGTGAATCTGAGGACCCTCTGCATCAGGGGGGAGATATTGAGCCTATGGCTGCTTCAGAAGCTCCTCCTGATGGTAATATTGCGCCATTGGATGCTGAATCACCTCAAAGAGCTGTCTTGCCTGTGAGGATTGGTGCTAGACTGCCCAGATGCATCAGAAACAAGTCCAGAAAGTGGTGGAGACTTTCTCCTGTGCAGATTATGTTGGTAATGTGCCTTTGCACCTTATCTCTTCATATTTTGACATAGTGTTACAACACTGCTACCATTCTCTCATTCTTTGTGCTGTTGAGCACTCGCCTTCCATTCAGGATGATGTATTGTTGTGTTGATCTGTTTACAGCCATTTACATATATATATGTGTGCTGAGTGTCAATTGTTCTTTAGTTTCTGACACTCAGCACTAGGTCTGTCATACTATACACACTCAATTCATATAGTTTCTGACACTCAGCACTAGCTGTGGTTAACCCGAACTCAATAGGTTATGAGCCCTGGCACTTATGCGTATTGTTAACATGCATCAGATTAGGAGGATGTGTTGGCTATAGTGTAATCTTAGGCATGTCTTTGTAAGCCCGCCCAAAATAGGCAGTTTCTACACATAAGACCTAAAGGGTGCTGGGACTATTAGACCTTCAAGAGCACTATAGATGGGTATTACACCTATGAGTAGGCATCCCCTACGGCATTACAACATCAATGTAATGTTGACACTATGAACCTTGACCATATAGCTCAGTGGTAAAGCACCTGGTTGAAATTCAGGAGGTCCTGGGTTCAAACCCCAGTCTGGTCGCATTTTACAATCTAACAGATTATTGATTCAAGTGATTCTGAGAGCAGTGATGATGAATTGGCCATGTCTAGTGCCATTTCCACTGAACTGGCCACTTTTGCTGAAATCATGCAATGCCCTGATGCAGATAAGTGGTACCAAGCTGCTTTAAAGGAGCTGGGAGTGCATCAGAGCAATGGAACTTGGAAACTCATTCTCAGACCACCTGGATAGTGAGTTATAGGCTCAAAGTGGGTATTCAAGCTCAAGCGCAATGCTAATGGCTCCATAGACCACTATAAAGTGTGATTGGTGGCCAAAGGCTATAATCAGTGTCCTGAATTTGATTACATCGAGATCTTCACCCCCACAGTGCGCTTGTCCTCCATTCAAGTTGTCCTCGCATTAGCAGCTATCCACAACCTTCATTTGCGCTCCATTGACATCTCGCATGCATATTTCAATGGCGAAATGGACTGTGAAGTCTATATGGCACAACCTGAGGGCTTTATTGAAGGTGACAATGTCTGCTTACTCCAGAAAGCGATCTATGGCAGCAAACAAGGCAGAAACTGCTGAAATAAGAAGATGTGCACAGTATTGGGCTCTTTAGGCTTCAAACAGACATATTCTGATGCCAGTATCTTTATCTATGCAAAGGAAGGTACCAGAGTTATTTTGCCTGTCTTTGTGGATGATATGACCTTCGCTTCGACCTCTACTGCTGCTATTGACTCTCTGATCGCACAATTAAGCCAATACTTCAAAATTTGTGACTTAGGTGCCACAACTCAGCTTCTAGGCATTAAAATAGACCAAAATTACTCACAGCGCTCCCTTTCCATCTCTCAACAGCACTATTGCTTGGATATACTTGAGAGATTTGGTATGGCAGACTGTAAGCCTGTTTCTACCCCAATGCAGCCCAATTTGCATCTTTCTTGCTTCCAAAGCCCATTTATGCCCCAGGAAGTCGAATCTATGCGCCAGGTGCCTTATCAAGCTGCAGTAGGTGTGCTGATGTATCTAGCCACCACCACTTGTCCAGATATCGCCCACACTGTTGGCGTTTTGGCCAGATTCAACTTGAATCCTGGGTCAGCTCATTGGTCTGCTGTTAAGCACCTATTGCACTATCTAAAGGGCACCAGTGACTACTCCATCACCTATGCACCTGATCCATTGTCCTCAGAGCCATTTCTAGCATTCTCTGATGCAGATCATGGTGGTTGCAAGAATTCTGGACACTCTACTGGTGGCTATCTTGTCAAGATTGATACTGGTGCAGTTTCTTGGTTTTCTAAGCTCCAAAGTGTGGTTGCGCTGTCTACTACTGAGGCAGAGTACATGGCAGCTGTTGAGGGAGGAAAGGAGATCAAATGGCTGTGCAAACTGCTCTCTGAACTCGATCTGTCTGTCCTTGGCACTTCTACCCTCTATATGGACAACCAGTCTGCGATTTCTGTGGCGAAAAATCTGAAGCATCATGGTAGGATGAAGCAGCTGGACTTGTGCTATTTCTGGCTGAGAGATGCAGTGGAGGACAAGGTGATTTCCCTGTTTTTTGTGTTCACAGAGAACCAAGCAGCTGATCTGCTCACCAAAAGTCTATTCAAGCCAAAGGTTGTGCATTTCTGCTCACTTATAGGACTTGGGTGGCCAAGGGGGAGTCAGTGACTTGCAGAGGTGCACAGTCAGGAGGGAGTGTTAATATTGGTGCCTTTGCACCTCTTATATTGCTTATTTCGCATTATTGCACTTTTTAACACTTATAGCGCTCTCAGCATTCACTGTGAGCACATTCCAGCTGTTTAAGCTGTGTTTTGTGTTGTGTCTGTTTGTTTGTAGTGTTTACTCTTTGTGTGTGCTCAGTGTCACTTTTTCCTTTAGTTTCTGAAGCTGAGCACAAGGTATGTGGTACATTACTCACAATAGATAAGTTTCTGACACTAAGCACAAGTGGTGAGCTCAATATAGGAGACTCGCCCACCACCATGTGGCTGATGTTAGGACGATGCTAAAGCACTCCCTAGTCATTGGCATGACTGTGGATTCGCCCACAAAGCCAGATCCTGTGTGCGAGCCTTGCTTAGCTGGCAAGATGCACTCAAATCCATTCCCTAGTTCTGAATGGTGCGCTTCTCGACCTCTAGAACTCATTCACAGTGATGTACATCATGTAGGCCATGCTTCATTCTCTGGATTCAAGTATTGGATCACATTCATCGACAACTACTCAAGATTTTGCTTTGTTATGCCACTTAAGGCCAAATTGGACGCTTTTGAGGCTTTCAAGACATTTAAGGCATTTGCAGAGAACCAGAGCAAGCACAAAATCAAGATACTGCATGATGACAAGGGAGGGGAATACATGAGCAAGTGTTTCCTCGATTTCACCACTCAGAGTGGCATTCTATACCAGCACACAGTTAGGAATTGCCCCCAACAGAATGGAGTTGCTGAAAAAGTGAATAGGGTGCTATCTGAGCAGATTACAGTGATGTTGGACAAGACTGGACTGCCCCCAGCATTCTGGGGTGAAGCCCTTGTCTCCCTGGTGTATGTATGGAATAGGTGCCCCACTGACGCCATTTAGAATACGACGCCTTATGAACTGTGGCATGGGCAAAAGCCAGATGTGTTCCACTTGAGAGTTTGGGACTCTATAGTGTATGTTCATGTTCAGAAGGACAAGAGGCAACCACTGAAGCCTCATATGGAGAAATGCGTCTTTATAGACTATTCTGAGGGCTATAAGGGCTGAAAGGTCTTCAATCTGACCTCAAAGCACACAATCATCTCAGAAAGGGCCGATTTCGATGAGAGGTACTTCCCACTGTCTAAACAACCCATCACCGCATCCCCCACCTCTCCCAAGGAGCCTGACACCACCTCATCACCCCCTATGCTGCCAGAACAGCCTGAGCACTACTCTTGGCCCATATCTGACTCAGAAAGCAAGTCTGAGGACCCTCTGGATTAGGGGGAAGATATTGAGCCTGTGGCTGCTCCAGAAGCTCCTTCTGATGGTAACATTGTGCCATTGGATGCTGAACCACCTCAGAGAGCTGCCTCACCTGTGGGGATTGGTGCTAGACTGCCCAGACACGCCAGAAACAAGCCCAGAGAGTGGTGGAGGCTCTCTTCTGCGCAAATTGTCAATTCAGACGATTCTAAGAGCAGTGATGACGAATTGGCCATATCTAGTGCCATTTCCACTGAACTGGCCACTTTTACTGAAGCCATGTGATGTCCTGACACAGATAAGTGGTACCAAGCCACTTTGGAGGAGTTGGGAGTGCATCAGAGCAATGAGATCTGGAAACTCATCCCCAAACCACCTGGATAGCGAGTTATTGGCTCAAAGTGGGTATTCAAGCTCAAGTGCAATGCTGATGGCTCCATAGACTGCTACAAGGCTTGTTTGGTGGCCAAAGGCTATAATCAGCACCTAGGATTCGATTATATCGAGATCTTTGCCCCTACAGTGCACCTCTCCTCCATTAGAGTGATCCTTGCTTTGGCTGCTATTCATAACCTCCACCTGCACTCCATTGATATCTCCCATACTTATCTTAATGATGACATGGACTGTGAGGTCTACATGGTGCAACCTGAGGGTTTTGTGGAAGGGGACAATGTCTGCTTGCTTCAGAAGGCGATTTATGGCAGCAAACAAGGTGGAAATCACTGGAACAAGAAGATGCACACAGTTTTGGGCTCTTTAGGCTTTAAACAGACGTATTTCAATGCCAGCATCTTTATCTATGCAAAGAAAGGTACCAGAGTTATTCTGCCTGTTTTTGTGGATGATATAACCTTTGCTTCAATCTCCACTGCTGCTATTGACTCTCTGATCATGCAATTGAGCCAGCACTTCAAAATTCGTGATTTAGGTGCCACCACTCAGCTCTTAGGCATTAAAATAGACCGAAATCGCTCAAAGCGCTCCCTTTCCATCTCCCAACAGCACTATTGCTTGGATATACTTGAGAGATTTGGTATGGCGGACTGTAAGCCTGTTTCCACCCCAATGCAGCCCAATTTGCACCTTTCTCACTTTCAAAGCCCATCTATACCTCAGAAAGTTGAATCCATGTGCCAGGTGCCTTATCAAGCTGCAGTAGGTGCCCTGATGTATCTAGCCACTACCACTCGTCCAGATATTGCCCATACTATTAGCGTTTTGGCCAGATTCAACTCAAATCCTGGTTCAGCTTATTGGTCTGCTATTAAGCACTTATTGCACTATCTCAAGGGCATTAGTGACTACTCCATCACTTATGCACCTGATCCATTGTCCTCAGAGCCATTCATAGCCTTCTCTGATGCAGATCATGGTGGTTGCAAGGATTCTGGATGCTTCACAGGTAGCTATCTTGTCAAGATTGGTACTGGTGCAGTTTCTTGGTCTTCTAAGCTGTAAAGCATGGTTGCACTGTCCACTACTGAAGCTGAGTACATGGCAGCTGTTGAGGGAGGAAAGGAGATCAAATGGCTGTGCAAACTGCTCTCTGAACTCGATCTGCCTGTCTCTGGTGCTTCTACCCTCTATATGGACAACCAGTCTGCGATTTCTGTGGCCAAAAACCCAGAGCATCATGGTAGGATGAAGCAGCTGGACTTGTGCCATTTCTGGCTGAGAGATGCAGTGGAAGACAAGGCAATTTCTCCACATTTTGTGTCCACAGAGAATCTAGCAGCTGATCTGCTCACTAAGAGCCTTCCTAAACCAAAAGTTGTGCATTTTTGCTCACTTATAGGACTTGGGCAGCCAAGGGGGAGTCAGTGACTTGCAGAGGTGCACAGTCAGGGGGGAGTGTTAGTATTGGTGCCTTTGAACCTTTTATATTGTTTATTTCACATTCATTGCGCTTTTAACACTTATAGCACTCTCAGCATTCACTATGAGCACATTACAGCTGTTTGAGCTGTGTTTTGTGTTGTGTCTGATTGTTTGTAGTGTTTACCCTTTGTGTGTGCTCAGTGTCACTTTTTCCCTTAGTTTCTAATACTGAGCACAAGTGGTGAGCTCAATACAGTGGGTATTCCACTCACAGAACCAGCAAATGGTCCCTGGTGTGCACCTGCAGCTGTTGGACATTGTAAACAATGCTGAGTCAGTTGGTATGGCCTCAGGACGACATTTTCACTGTGATTCTTCAGCCAGAAATGCCTTTTTGAGCTTCTTCTTGTCCAAGGTCTGAAAAAGAAGCAAGGACAATGCAAAATATGAGTATTCCTCACCCAAGGACCGCATCATAGCCATGCAGACGAGCTCGTTGTCCATATCAGAGATAAAGTAAGATGTTTTCAAGTCTTTTGGGCACAGTTCCTAGATCTTGGACATGGATTCTTCAATTCTGGCAACTAGAGAGCTCAGAGACTTGTCAGGTAGCTTTCTGATTGAGAAAAAGTCATCCCAAGTGTTGAATCGCACTCCAGGATGTTGTTGGAGGTGAATTGAGGCAAAAATTGACCAGATCTTCACTGGGTCATCCTGGACTGCCTCAATATGCGTTCTTTACTCTGTGGAGAGTGCCAGGTAGAGTTCTCTGGCCGCCTTGTCCGCTCTGAGGTCCCATTTGAGTTGGGCATCTGCTTTGGAGTCATCAGGGCACTTCTCTAAGCTATTGACAATGGTCCAGAGGCCCTTGGTGTGCAAGTAGGCCTTTATTTTGCCCTTTCATGTCACATAAGTTGATGTAGTGAGTTTAGACATAGAGAGAGTGGTCTTAGTGTCATTTTCAGGCATGGTGTGCAGGTAGAAGGTGGTAAATGAAGGGAATGGGTGAAAAACCAACAAAAGAGCAATAGAAAGTGATGGGAAGCGAGTAGGCAGTAAAAATTTTGCGCAGATGTGTTGAGAAGCAAATATAGCCTGTAGAACAATCTAGGGTGCAGGGCTCATAACCTATTGAGCTCACCACTTGTGCTCAGTGTTAGAAACTTATCTATTGCAAGTAATGTATCATATACCTTGTGCTTAGTGTCAGAAACTAAAGGGAAAAGCGACACTGAGCACACACAAAGGGTAAACACTACAAACAAACAGACACAACACAAAACACAGCTTAATCAGCTGGAATGTGCTCACAGTGAATGCTGAGAGTGCTGTAAGTGTAGAAAGTGCAATGAATGTGAAATAAATAATATAAGAGGTGCAAGAGCACCAATATCAACACTTGGGAGTGTAGTTGCACAGCCAATGTCAATGGGGAGTCATATGGGATGTGGCACCAGTGTCAGCAATCCAATCTGAACTGGCAGATAAGAGAAGTGGGTACAGAGTGTCAGATGGGTCCTGGATGCGCAATAAGGTGTTCCCAGTGAATTCTATGGATTCAAGAGTCTCCTGAGAGCTGGAAGTAATGGTGGAGGGGTTCAAGGGTTGAGCTGGTGGCATATGAGTGATATGGGCATTTCCAGGCCTCTTTGTGCACTTCTTGAGCTTTTTGAGCATCTTGGGCCTGTTTTGTGCCATATAGTACACTTTAGCATGCTGCATGCTTCTGCACTGGTGTTCACAGTGGCTAGAATACTGACAGAACCAGCAAGGAGTGGGAGGGGTGCATTTGCACCTGCCAGGAGTGCTAGGGAGTGAAGATGCCTTAGAAGTCATTTTTTGGCAATAAAGAGTGAAAGGAGGGTGTTGGAAAGGAGTGGAGGGTATTAGGGGTGAGTTATTGACTCAAGGCAGTGCAAGTGGCTGAGACCAAACAAAAAGGCGAAAATTTTGCACAGGAGAGAGAATGCAGCAATTAGGGCTTGCAAAGGAGCTTTACAGTGCAGGGCTCATAACGGTAGTATAACAGACCTAGTGCTGAGTGTCAGAAACTAAAGAACAATTGACACTCAGCACACATATATATATATTCAGTTCGAAATAACCACAGCTAGTGCTAAGTGTCAGAAACTATATGAATTGAGTGTGTATGGTAGTATGACAGACCTAGTGCTGAGTGTCAGAAACTAAAGAACAATTAACACTCAGCACACATATATATATGTTAATGACTGTAAACAGATCAACACAACATCACATTGTTCTGAATAGAAGGCGAGTGCTCAACAGCATAAAGAATGAATGAAAGGCAGTAGTGTTGTAACACTATGTCAAAATATGTAGGGAAAGGTGCAAAGGCACATTACCAACAATATATGTAAATGGCTGTAAACAGATCAACACAACATCACATTGTTCTGAATGGAAGGCAAGTGCTCAACAGCACAAAGAATGAATGAAAGGCAGTAGTGTTGTAACACTATGTCAAAATATGCAGGGAAAGATGCAAAGACACATTACCAACAGCAGCTGGATCTTTGCCATTACTGGCTGAGAGATGCAGTTGAAGACAAGGCCATTTGTCCGCAATTTGTGTCCACTGAATATCAAAGTGCAGATCTGTTGACAAAAGTGCTGTCTAAGCCCAAAGTGGAGCATTTCTGCAAACTGCTGGGACTTGGTGCATCCAGGGGGAGCTAGTTCACTGCAAAAGGTGCACAGTCAGGGGGGAGTGTTGGTAATGTGCCTTTGCACCTTTCCCTGCATATTTTAACATAGTGTTACAACACTACTGCCTTTCATTCATTCTTTGTGCTGTTGAGCACTTGCCTTCCATTCAGAACAATGTGATGTTGTGTTGATCTGTTTACAGCCATTTACATATATATATGTGTGCTAAGTGTCAATTGTTTTTTAGTTTCTAACACTCAGCACTAGCTGTGGTTAACCCAAACTTAATAGTATGCTACTCACAGAACCAGCAAATGGTCCCTGATGCACACTTGCAGCTCTTAGACATTGTAAACAGAGCTGAATTGGCTGCTGGGGCTTCAGAACAGCATCTCCACTGGATTTCTTTGGCCAGAAATGCCTCCTTGAACTTCTCTTTATCCAAAGACTGAAATAGAAGCAAAGATGAGGTGAAGTGCGAGTATTTCTCACCCAGAGAGTGCACCATAGCCATGCAGATGAGCTTGTTGTCCAAATCCGTAATGGAGTATGGTTTGGAGTCTTTTGGGTGCAGTTCTTGGATCTTGGACATGGAATTCTCAATTCTAGCAACCAGGGAACTCAGAGACTCTTCAGGATGCTTTCGAATGGAGAAAAAGTCATCCCAAGCATTGAATCGAGCTCTTGGGCATTGTTGGAGGTGAATAGAGGTGAGAGTTGACCAGATCTTAACAGGGTCGTTCTGGACTGCCTTAATATGCGTCCTTTGCTCTGTAGAGAGTGCAAGGTAGAGTTCTTTAGCTGCCTTATCTGCTTGAAGGTCCCACTTGAGCTGAGTATCTGGTTTGGAGTCTTCAGGACGCTTTTCTATGCCATTGACTATGGTCCAGAGTCCCTTGATGCGCAGATATGCCTTCATTTTGCCCTTCCAAGTGGTGTAGTTAGAGGCAGTGAGCTTGAACACAGAGGAAGTGGTCTTTGCATTGTCCTCAGCCATTATATGGGGTATAGAAGGTGAAAAAGGAGTGGAATGGGTGAGAATCTGACAAGTAAAGAGCAGGGAGTAATGGGAAGTGAACTAGGTGTGAAAATTTTGCGCAGAGGTGTTTGAAAGTGAATACAGCTTGTAGAACGACCTAAAGTGCAGAGCTCATAACCTATTGAGCTCACCACTTATGCTCAATGTCAGAAACTAAGGGAAAAAGCGACACTGAGCACACACAAAGGGTAAACATTATAAACAAACAGACACAACACAAAACACAGCTCAATTAGCTGAAATGTGCTCACAGTGAATGCTAAGAGTGATATAAGTGTTAAAAAGCGCAATAATGCGAAATAAGTAATATAAGAGGTGCAAGGGCACCAATACTAACAATATGGGATGTGGCACCAGTGTCAGCAATCCAATCTGAGCTGGCAGACAAGAGGAGTGGGTAGAGAGTGTCAAATGGATCTTGGATGCACAATGAAGTGTTTCCAGTGAATTCTATCAAGTGAGCAGTGTTCAGAGAGCTGGAAGTGGTGGTGGAAGGGTTCAGGAGTTGAGTTGGTGGTGTATGGGTAATATCTGCACTTCTAGGTCTCTTAGTGCACTTCTTGGGCTTTTTGAGCATCTTGGGCCTATTTTGCAATATATAGTGCACTTTAGCATTCTGCATGCTTCTGCACTGGTGTTCACAGTGGCTAGAATATTGACAGAACCAGCAAGGAGTGTGAGGGGTGCATTTGCACCTGCTAGAGGTGCTGGGCAGTGAAGATGCCTTAAAAGTCATTCTTTGGCAATAGAGGGTAAAAGAAGGGTGTTGGAAAGGAGTGGAGGGTATTAGGAGTGAGTTATTGACTCAAGGCAGTGCCAGTGGCTGAGACCAAACAAAAAGGTGAAAATTTTGCACAGGGGAGAGAATGCAGCAACTGGGGCTTGCAAAAGAGCTCTATAGCACAGGGCTCATAACCTATTCAGTTTGGAATAACCACAGCTAGTGCTGAGTGTCAGAAACTGTATGGATTGAGTGTGTATAGTAGTATAACAAACCTAGTGCTGAGTGTCAGAAACTAAAGAACAATTGACACTCAGCACACACATATATATATGTAAATGGCTGTAAACAGATCAACACAACATCACATCATTCTGAATAGAACTCAAGTGCTTAACAGCACAAAGAAAAAAAGAATGGCAGTAGTGTTGTAACACTATGTTAAAATATCAAAAGAGAGATGCAAAGGGACATTACCAACACTTTCCACTGTTAAAACAGCACACCACTGCATCCCCCATGCTTTTAAAGGAGCCTGACACCATTTATTCACCTTTGGCCACTCCAGAACCACCACAGCCATACTTTGGAATCAGTTCTAACTCGGAAAGTAATTCTGAGGACTCTTTGTTGGTAATGTGCCTTTGCATCTTTCCCTGCATATTTTGACATAGTGTTACAACACTACTGCCTTTCATTCATTCTTTGTGCTGTTGAGCACTCACCTTCCATTCAGGATGATGTGATGTTGTGTTGATTTGTTTACAGCCATTTTGTCATACTACTATACACACTCAATCCATATAGTTTCTGACACTCAGCACTAGCTGTGGTTAACCCAAACTTAATACTTTTTGAATCAGATGGGAGATATATAGCCTATAGCTGCTCCAAAGCCTCCTTGTAAAGCCAATATTGCACCATTAAATGCTGAACCACCTCAAAAACCTGCCTCTCCAGTTGGAATAGGTGCAAGACTGCCCAGACGTGCCAGAAACAAGCCCAGAGAGTGATGGAGACTGTCTCCTGCTCAGTTTGTTGAATTTGATGATTCTAAGAGTAATGAGGATGAACTGGCCATATTCAGTGCAATTTCTGCAGAACCAGTGATGTTTGCTGAGGCCATGCACCATCCTGATGTGGACAAGTGATATCAAGCAGCCTTGGATGAGCTGGGAGCACATCAAAGCAATGAGACTTGAAAACTCATCCCCAAACCACCTGGATAGTGAGTTATAGGCTCAAAGTGGGTATTCAAGCTGAAATGCAATGCTGATAGCTCTATAGACTGCTACAAAGCATAATTGATGGCTAAAGGCTATAATCAGCATCTTGGCTTTGATTACATCGAGATATTCACTTCTACAATGTGCCTTTTATTCATTTAAGTTGTCCTTGCCCTGGCAGCCATCTATAACCTTCATCTGTGCTCTATTGATGTCTTCCATGCCTATCTGAATGGTGACATGAATTATGAAGTTTATATAACTCAACCTGAGGGTTTTATAAAAGGTGACAATGTTTGCTTACTCCAGAAAGTGATATATGGCAGCAAACAAGGTGAAAACTGTTGGAACAAGAAAATGTGCACTGTTTTGTCTGCTTTAGGCTTCAAACAGATCTATTCTGACACCAGCATCTTTATCTTTGTCAAAGGCGATACCAGAGTCATTCTGCTTGTTTTTGTGAATGACATGACATTTGCTTCAGCTTTTACTGCTGCAATTGATTCCCTTATCGCACAATTGAGCCAGCATTTCAAACTTCATGATCTAGGCCCCACAACTCAGCTCTTAGGCATTAAAATCAACTGAAATTACTCAAAGTGCACTCTATCTATCTTCCAACAGCATTATTGCCTTGATATATTGGAGAGATTTGAAATGGCAGACTGTAAGCCCATATCTACCCCCATGTAGCCTAATCTGCACTTGTCTCATACTCAGAGCCCTTTCAATGCTGAAGAACTTGAAGCAATGAAGCAGGTGCCATATCAGGCTGCTGTTGGTGCATTGATATACCTGACAACCACTACTTGTCCTGATATTGTCTACACAGTTGGAGTTTTGGCTAGATTCAACTTCAATTCAGGCTGGACTCATTGGCTTGCTGTTAAATATCTAATGTGCTATCTAAAGGGCACTTCTGACTACTCCATCACCTACTTCATCTCTTCTATATCCTCTGAGCCATTTGTAGCATTCTCTGATGCTGATCATGGTGGCTGCAAGGATTCTGGTTGCTCTACAGGTGGTTATGTGCTTACAATGGCTTTTGATGTGATTTCCTGGTCCTCAAAGCTGCAAAGTGTCATTGCACTGTCCACAACTGAAGCTGAATACATGTCAGCTGTCCAGGCTGGCAAGAAAGTGAAATGGTTGTGCAATCTGCTCTCTGAGTTGTGTCTACCTATCTCTGGCCCATCCTCTCTGTTTATAGACAATCAATCTGCAATCTCTGTGGTGAAGAATCTGGAACACCATGGCAGGATGAAGCAGCTGGATCTTTGCCATTACTGGCTGAGAAATGCTGTTAAAGACAAGGCCATTTGTCCATAATATGTGTCCATTAAGCATCAAAGTGCAGATCTATTAACAAAAGCACTGTCTAAGCTCAAAGTGGAGCATTTCTGCAAACTGCTGGGACTTGGTGCATCCAGGAGGAGTGAATGAGCTGCAAGAGGTGCACAGTCAGGGGGGAGTGTTGGTAATGTGCCTTTGCACCTTTCCCTGTATATTTTGACATAGTGTTACAATACTACTGCCTTTCTTTCATTCTTTGTGCTGTTGAGCACTTGCCTTTCATTTAGAACAATATGATGTTGTGTTGATCTGTTTACAGCCATTTACATATATATATGTGTGCTAAGTGTCAGTTGTTCTTTAGTTTCTGACAGACACTCAGCACTAGGTCTGTTATACTATACACACTCAATTCATACAGTTTCTGACACTCAGCACTAGCTGTGATTATCCCAAACTTAATAGATACTGTGTGACAACAAGAGAGAGGAGTACATAAGCAAGTTTTTCCTTGATTTTACCTTTTAGTGTGGCATTTTGTGCCAGCACACAGTTAGGAATAGGCCTCAACAGAATGGAGTTGCAGAAAGAACTAATAGGGTGCTCTCTGAGTGCATTACAGCCATGCTGGACAAGTCTGGACTGCCCCCTGCTTTTTGGGTAAAGCACTGGCCTATCTTGTATATGTTTGGAACAGATGTCCCACTAATGCCCTTCAGAATGTGACACCCTATGAACTGTGGCATGAGAGAAAGTCAGATGTGTCTTATTTGCACATTTGGGGCTGCACTGCTTATATGCATGTCCAGAAAGACAAGAGGCAACCACTCAAGTTCCATATGGAGAAGTGCATGTTTATAAGGTATCCTGAAGGCTACAAGGGCTGGAAGTTTTACAATTCTACCTCAAAGTGCACAGTTATCTCTAAAAGGGCTAATTTTGACAAAAGATACTTTCCACTATCAAAATAGTGCACCACTACATTCTCCACTCCTTTAAAGGAGCCTAACACCATTCATCCACCTCTAGCCACTCCAGAACCACCCCAGCAATACTTTGGAACTAATTATGACTCAAAAAGTGATTCTAAGAACTCTCTGGATCAAGAGGGAGATATACAGCCTATAGCTGCTCCAAAGCCTCCTAAAGCTAATATTGTGCCATTGGATGGAGAACCACCCCAAAGACCTGCTTCTCCAGTTGGAATAGGTGCTAGACTGCCCAGACATGTCAGAAACAAGCCTAAAAAGTGGTAGAGACTATCTTCTGCACAGTTTGTTAACTCTGATGATTCTAAGAGCAGTGAGAATGAACTGGCTATGTTCAGTGTGATTTCTGCAGAGCCAGTAACATTTGCTGAAGCCATATAATGCTCTGATACAAACAAATGGTATCAAGCAGCCTTGAAGAAGCTGAGAGCACATCAAAGCAATGGGACTTGAAAACTCATCCCCAAACCATCTGAATAGCATGTCATTGGTTCAAAGTGGGTATTTAAGCTCAAGCGCAATGCTGATGGCTCCATAAACTGCTATAAAGTGCAATTGGTGACCAAAGGCTATAATCAGCGATCTGGCTTTGATTACATTGAGATATTCACTTTTATAGTATGCCTTTCATTCATTTGAGTTGTCCTTATCTTGGCAGCTGTCTATGACCTCCATTTGCGCTCTATTGACATATCTCATGCCTATTTGAATGGCAACATGGACTGTGAGGTATATATGGTGCAATCAGAGGGCTTTACAGAAAGTGACAATGTCTGCTTACTCCAGAAGGCAATCTATGGCAGCAAATAGGGTGGAAATCACTGGAACAAGAAGATGCACACAGTTTTTATTGAGCTCACCACTTATGCTCAGTGTCAGAAACTAATCTATTGTGAGTAATGTACCACATACCTTGTGCTTAGTGTCAGAAACTGAAGGGAAAAGTAACACTGAGCACACACAAAGGGTAAACACTACAAACAAACAGACACAACACAAAACACAGCTCAATTAGCTGTAATGCGCTCATAGTGAATGCTGAGAGCACTATAGATGTGGAAAGTGCAATAAATGCGAAATAAACAATATGAGAGGTGCAAGGGCACCAATACCAACACTCCCCCCTGACTCTGCACCTCTACAAGTCACTAACTCCCCCCTGGCTGCCCAAGTCCTATAAGTGAGCAGAAATGTGCCACTTTTGGCTTGGATAGGCTCTTGGTGAGCAGATCAGCTGCTTGATTCTCTATAGACACGAAATGCAGAGAAATTGCCTTATCCTCCACTGCATCTTTTAGCTAGAAGTGGCACAGATCCAGCTGCTTCATCCTATCATGGTGCTCTGGGTTTTTCGCCACAGAAATTGCAGACTGGTTGTTCATATAAAGGGTAGAAGCATCAGAAACAGGAAGATTGAGTTCAGAGAGCAGTTTGCACAGCCATTTAATCTCCTTTCCTCCCTCAACAGCTGCCATGTACTCTGCCTCAGTAGTTGACAGTGCAACCATGCTTTGCAGCTTAGAAGACCAAAAAACTGCACTAGTATCAATCTTGACAAGATAGCCACCAGTAGAGCATCTGGAATTCTTGCAACCTCCATGATCAGCATCAGAGAATGCTAGGAATGGCTCTGAGGATGATGGGTCAGGTGCATAAGTGATGGAGTAGTCACTAGTGCCCTTCAGATAGCACAATAAGTGCTTAATAGCAGATCAATGAGCTGAATTAGGATTTGAGTTGAATCTAGCCAAAACGCCAACAGTATGGGCAATATCTGGATGAGTGGTGGTGGCTAGATATATCAGGGCACCTACTGCAGCTTGATAAGGCACCTGGCGCATGGATTTGACGTCCTGAAAAGTAGATGAGCTTTGGAAGCGAGAAAGGCACAAATTGGGCTGCATTGGGGTAAAAATAGGCTTATAGTCTGCCATACCAAATCTCTCAAGTATATCCAAGCAATAGTGCTGTTGAGAGATGGAAAGAGAGCGCTTTGAGCGATTTCAGTCTATTTTGATGCCTAACAGCTGAGTTGTGGCATCTAGGTCACGAATTTTGAAGTGCTGGCTCAATTGTGCGATCAGAGAGTCAATGGCAGCAGTAGAGGCCAAAGCAAAGGTCATATCATCCACAAAGACAGTCCCCTACGACATTACAACACCAATGTAATGTTGACACTATGAACCTTGACCATATAGCTCAGTGGTAGAGCACCTGGTTGAAATTCAGGAGGTCCTGGATTCAAACCCCAGTCTGGTCGTATTTTACAATCTAACAGGTTATGAGCCCTGACACTTATGCATATTGTTAACATGCACCAGATTAGGAGGATGTGTTGGCTATAGTGTAATCTTAGGCATGTCTTTGTAAGCCTGCCCAAAACAGGCAGTTTCTACACATAAGACCTAAAGGGTGCTGGGACTATTAGACCTTCAAGAGCACTATAGATGGG
>JBBPKD010000627.1:0-16735 GCA_038089075.1 Singerocomus inundabilis
TCCTTTGTCATTGACTCTCAGTTCATCTTCTTATTTTCTAAATTCCTCTAATTTTAACCAAGCAAATGTAGAGGCAATTCCTTTAAGTTGAAAGAAAACTGCTATGGTTTGCAGCTTGTCTGTCCCTATTGCTGCATATTTTTCCATAGCTCAATTTTTGTCATCTATAAATAGAAGGTATCATATTTACCATCCCATTTTCTAAGATCTGCAAATTTCTTTGTTATGTCCTTTTGTGTGTCAGATGCATTCATTGTAGCCATAATAGTGGCTAGCTGTTGGAGAATATTCATAAGTTGCTATTGTTGATCCAATGACATCATATTTGGTGCAGGAAGATTAGAAGGGTTAGAGGGGTTAGGTATGTTAAGAAGATCATAATAGAATTGGTCTACTAATTGCTGAGTTGAGTCTGAGTCTTTAATGTCATAGCCTTGTGAGAGCTCTTGGAAATCCCCATAGTAAGACATAATGGAAAAAGTTTATTTGCAAGATCTCCTAATTGTTGTGGATGTGAGGATGCTACACTACCTAACCACCACCTAACCTGTCAGTTGACCTTGTCTCCATGCTACAGGGCTAAACCAGAAGATGGAAGAGAGAGTGCTGGATAGCGATAAGGGAGTTGAATAGAAGAGGGGGCTGATTAGAGGGAGGGTCCACTAAAACAAGAATTCCTAGGAAACTATTGCATCTCTATGTTAGTACCATACTTTTGCAATGATACTCTGTCTTCCTCCTAACACTAGAGTCTGGTGCTACTAGTGTAATTGTGTTTGGCTCTTGAGGTGAGAATTCCAAGCCTTGGGAAATCATGTGGCTGATTCCAGGTTGCCAACCTTAATAGCTGATCTAGGGTGCCACTCTGTACCAAGGGGAACTACTGGTTCCACCATAAGGTCTTCATGTGGGCTGAAGCCTCACCAGTATCTGGCAAATAATATAAGGCACAACAGCAGTGATGACCTAACTGTGCCATAGGTATAACATCATCTTGGGCAATGATATGCCCTTGAGTCACATGGATTTTCTAGAATATGATCTGGAAGTCTTGGCTGTATACAATAACAAGGACTAATAACTGTTAGTGAATATAAACAAATGTGAGACACACTGAAGATTCTGAGATAAGGTCTTGCTGGGATGCAAGTTTGACTGGCTAGACTGGGAGAGTGAGGGGTTGGCTTCATCTCCAGATAACCTCACTCCTGGGCACCATTGCTGGCAGGCAGGTGAATAGTCATCTGCTACTTGCTATGGCTTTACTTCACTAGGCCACCAGTTAAGGCAGAGTAGGAGAGGTAACAAGTAGATTAGGCTAGGGGGACATTAGCCAACTCATAACCCCTTATATATGTTATATGATTGTGCACAGACCAAGCTGTGGTTGTCTAGGGTATATAGTAATTAAGGGAGGCTGTATCTAGGGTATAGGGTAGAGTTCATATGTTAAAGGTAAGACTAACCCTAAAAAAGATCAGAAGTGCAGGGTCAGCTAGAATGAAGAATTGGAAGATCACCACAAGATATGAATGATCAGGAAGAGTGATCATGGCAGAGACCCCATCAAGGGTTCTGTAGGGTCATGACCGATCAATCAGAGAAGATGGTAATAAGGAAGGTGTAATAGCCTTGAGATGATCAGTGAGAAGAAATCAGTGATATCATGAAGGTGTGAAGAGAGATAAGAGATGTGATTATGTAATGAGGTGAAGGCGTGAAGTGTGAAGGGTTGGAAGAGTCACATGATCAGGGAAAAGAAAGGTCATGGAAATTGAAGGTACAATTCCCATATCATAACACTAATTGTATCTTTCAATGATTACTTGACCTAAGATACAATGTGGTTTCATAAAGTAATAGTCTTCCTAAAGGGGTACTTTTTCTTAGCTTTAAAAAGTTCCAGATATCTTCTATGGACTTCTTTCTTTCTCTTTAATGCCTGAACTTTTGCTTGGAGTAACTCTAGATTGACATAGACTTCAGCAATTCTAGCTGATTTCTTTTTAGTAAAATAAGTATAAGCAGCTTGCCTAAATCTTATAGCTCTACACCACCTGTTCCACTTAGTGACATCTTTGGGTTCTTTAGCTAAATAACAAAAAAGATCATGGTAATCTTGATTAGATACTGAATCTAACAGTCCTAGATAGTCTTCAATTTCTGAAGGGGCTCTATCAGGATAAATGAGGCATTCTTCATCTACTTCTTTTTCTTTAAGTAACAAAGTGCTTGGGATAAGTTTGGGAAAAAGTTGCATAAGATGAGAGTAGTTAGTATAGACAAAGTTGGTCTGGGCTGGATGGTTGTTTGGATCAACAGAGAAGACTCTGTCTCTGGTAAAAAGAATAGAAGCAGATGGCTCAACTGCTGGGCAGATAATGATCTCCAAAGAAAGACTTGAGTAGCTGGTAAGAGTGCTAGGAGGGCTAGACATTAGTGGAGCCAGGCAGCATAAGCAAGCCTAATCCAAATGTTGTAACTACAAAGAAACACTAAAACTCTAACAATGGAAATGATATAGCATATTGATGATAGTACATGTTGCAGATGCTAGAATGCTACACTGCCTAACCCTAAACCACTGTGTCCTGTTGGGTAACCTGGTACTCTTGCTACAGGGCAGAATCTAAGATGTCAGATGGAAAAAAGTGCTGGACAGCAATATGGGAAGTGCAGATAAAAGAGGGGGTGGATAAGAGAGGGGGCCCACTAATATGAGATCTCCTAGGGGACTATTGCACCCCTATAGTAAGCATAATACTCTTGCAACTAGCTTCTGTCTTCCTCCTAATACTAGGGCCTAATGCCACTAGCATAATCATTGTCATACCTTGGGGCAAGAAGTTAGATACTTGGGTGATTATGTGACTATTACCAGGTTGTCGTTCTTCATAGCTGTTATCAGGTGCCACCTATAGAGCCTGAAGGCTGGCCTATCTGAAATAATTTAGTAACACTGAATGAATGTATTGCATACTGGTTAATCTGGGATTTGATCTTCCTGGAATATGAGCTGAAACTTGCTGGCTGGACTAGGAAAGGGGAGGGAGGCTTTATCTCCAAATGGCCTTACTCCTGGGCACCATTGCTGGCAGGCAGGTGAATAACCATCTGCTACTTGCCATGCTTAACTTCACTAGGCCACCAGTTAAGGCAGGGTAGAAGAGGTAACAAGTGGATTAGGCTAGGGGATAATAGCCAACTCATATCCCCTTATATATGGTACATGAAGGAGCACAGACCAAGCTGTGCATTGTCTAGAGTATATGGTAATTAAAGAATGCTATGTAGGGTAGGGGGTTAAGTCCATGAGGTAGCTATAAGGCTGACCTTGAGTAAAAGGTAAGGCTTGCCCTAAGAAGATCAGAATGAAAGGGCAAAGTAATAAGAAGAAATGGAAGATCGATCACAAAGTGTGAAAGATCAAAGGAAGGATCATGGCAGAGATTCCATCAAGGGTTCTGCTGTATTATGACTGATTGATCAAGGAAAGGGAGGTGTGGAGAAGGTATGGTAGCCTTAAGGTATGATTAAAGGTTAGAGGATTGGTAAAGTCATGAAGGTGTAAGGAGAGATAAGATAAGATTGTGATCATGTGAAGAGTGATGGCATAATAGTGTGAAAGGATGAAGTGATCACATGACCAGGGATAGGAGTAGTCATAAGTTCATAACAGTACATAGTTCTGGGGATTTTAGGTCAACCACTAAGTGGCTCTTCTGGCTGGACTGGGTAGATATAAGATTGAGGGTAATTCCAAGTATAGGCCTCACTTTTTTGCAAATGAATGACCAAGTGGGTTAGGCTGAGGGATGACAGCAAAAAGGGAGTCCCTTATATACTACTAATACATGTGCATGGACCAAGCTATGCATATAATTAAAAGAATAGAAATAAAGTAGGCTGTGCTTTTATCAAATGGAAGAAAAGAAGAGAAGCAAGCAGAGATTAAAAGAAAACCTACCATGCCTGATGTGCATAGGAGAAGCACCACATATGTACAATGTGTTATACTCAGCCCAGGTAGGACTAAATGTAGCCCTTGAGAGTACTAAGGTGATCAAGATGAAGTTGACTTGGTTAATGCCAAGTGGGTTAAAGTTGATGGATATGTAGCATAACCCTTAGGACTGCCTTAGCTGTTGCAGGCGAGAGGTGGCTTGCTGACTAAGCAATAGTGAAGAGAGGCAGCAAGCAAGTTGTATTGCAAGCAGATAATACAATGGCAAAGAATTGCACAAGGAAGATGAAAGCTAAAGTACAGTAGCTAGTGCTCGCCTTTATATACCTATGAATGCTGTGCATGAACCATGCTGTAGGGCAGGTCTATCCAGAGTCAGAGCAAGTCATAGGTGAGTGGCCAATAGCAAAACACAAGTGATGACAAAATAGAAGAATGCTAACAAATGGTGAATGAGTCAAGCTATGCATGGAAATGAAGATCAGAAAGTGAAGCACAGTTGATAACATAATGTGGGAAGTGATGAGTCAGCACTGTAAGGTTTGCATAAAGAAGAGAAAAGCATATCTGCTAGTGTCTGTAGAAATACAAGTGTAAAATGTAGAGAAAAGTGTAACATTACCCCCTTTGTAGACTTCAAGTGACCACACAAGATTCAAGCCCAAGTGTACTCATTTGATTTGTGGATGGGGGAGTTGGTCATGTTGGCATAAGCGGTGTTATCATACATATCATCCCTGTAATTTTCAATAGGGTCAACTACTAGAATTGGGAATGGAGGAGGGGACTGAAGATGACATTGACGATGGGGCCTGGAACCTGGAGGCAGAATAGGAATGAGAGGACAAGATCGTCCCCAATACCCTGTTGTATGACAGATAGAAGAGTGTTGGAGGAATGGTGGGTTGGATGAATCATGTGATGACATAGATGAAGAGGCAGGTGGTGATCAAATAGTGGTACAGTCTATGGAAAGAGAAGTGGGGCAGCAAAGATTGCATTGATTTTGTGTATAACCAGGTCACCACAGCATGCAGAAGGGGCATTGATATACTGGGCAATTAATGCATAAATGGCCAAGACAGTGGCACTGAAAGCAAGCCTTCCCATATCACAGATGAGTGGGAGGGAGTACTACCCTTCCTTCTCCATCTGTCCAATAGGACTCTAGCCATTCCATGATTAGCACTTCATCAAGGGTGAGGGGGTTGGAGGATGCAGAGGGTGTATGGCTATCAGCTAGAGCATCGGTGTGGTTTAGGTTCCTCAGATATTCATCTAAATCATTCAGGAATTCTCCAAACTCCATTTGATATGCCATTTCCACCAAGGCATTCTCCATGTTGGTGGCAACTGAGTTCATGATGGTGGAGAGGAAGGCAGCGGTAGCATTGGCATTGTTGTGGGCATATCTGGCACTGGTACAAAGTCACTGAATATTAAGCAGTGCAGTATAGAGAAAGTGAAGGAGCAATCCTGCATCAAGATGAGCTTCGATGGGGACAGAGAGTCAGGGGTCTTGGGTAAAGGCATGTACATGTAGGGTGTAATTTGAATTGTGGTGGCCACTCCTCAGTCTATGGGCATAAAGTGGTAAGTCTACAGAAAGAACTCCACATTGAGGCAAAGTAGTAATAGTATTAAGAACAAGACAAGCCACCTCCTTCATGAAGGGTATGGCCAAGGAATCATAAGTGGGAGGATGGGAGAAAAGAGGAGATGTATTGGTGGGAGTTCTGATATAAGGAAACTCCTTTTCAACTAAGACTATAGAAGTTGAGATTTCAGAAGTGGTGATAGAAGATTTGGTTAAGAATGAGATGTTAGAGGATGTTGAGATGGCCATAGCTGCAAGACAAAGGGTTTGGAAGTAGTATGTGGTGGTGAGAGGGAAAGAGGAAAAACAATGAAGTTTTAAAGTCAGTGATGTTTTTTATAATCTTTAAGTAAGAGTGGAGTGTGAGACAATTTCTTTTCTTGGATCCATGAGTCATCCTCTAGTGGGTATCCTTTCCATTGGATCAGGAATAAGCAGTGTGACAGGGAGCCATGGTGGCATAAGATCCATTTAATTTCAAATTCTTCCTCTCTGTCTATTAGCTCTAGTGGTGGCATAAAAGCTGGGGTTTTGTGAGTGGAATTCTCTCTAAATGGAGAGAAAAAAGTGGCATGAAATACAGAATAAATTTTCCAAGTCTTTGGGAGACAGAGTCTATAAGTCACAGAGGATAGAACATCAGTGATTGTAAAAGGTTCTTCACACTTTTGTGCAAATTTAGGGTTTGCAACTTTTTGCTTGAGATTGGTCACCTCAAGCCAAACCTTATCCCTTTTTTTGAAAAGTGTGTACTTACCATGGTATCTTTCTTTCATGCACAAGTGAGCTTGGTCATGAGCTGCTAAGGCTTCATTTCTGGCAGTAATCAACTGTTTAACTCTAAGGTTAGCAGATGGAGAGTTAGTGTCAAATATGATGGATGGTAAAGATTTGGGTTTGTAACCCATCATTAGAAAGAATGGTGATTGGTTAGTGACAGAGTGGGGTCAGTGGTTGTGCATGAATTCTGTGTGGGTAATAAGCAAGATCCATGTAGTTGGGTGGTTGCCACAGTAAATGCAAAGGTAAGTTTTGACTTCTTGGTTTACCCTCTTAGTTTGACCATTGGTCTGTGGATGATAAGTAGTAGATAGGGATAGGTTATACTTGAGCAGCTTTCTGAGTGCTTGTGTGAAGGTAGAGGTGAATTGGTGACCTCTGTCTGATATAATTTTGTTATACAGTTCAAATCTTTTGTAGACAGTTTCAAAGAAAAGTTCTGCAATATTAGCAGCAGTAGTGGTTTTTTTGGTTGGACACAGAATTACCCCCTTTGTAAGGCCATGGTCAATCACAACCATGAGAGAGTCAAAGCCATTGAAGATGGGTAGATCAGTAATGAGGTTGCAACTGACCTGTTGGAAGGGATGAGAGGCAGAGGATGGGATGGGGATCAGCAGGGGCGAGGTGGGGTGCATGTTAGCTTTGTTGGCCTGGCATAGGAGGCACAAGGAAATGTAATGCCAAATGAAAGCAGCTAGCTCCAGCCACCAAAAATGTTGGGTAACAAGTGTGGTTGTCTTCTGAATGCCAGGATGCCTGGCAGATTTGTGGTCATGATAGAGGGTAAGAATGTGAGAACAGAGGGTAGATGGTACATAAATACACTGCTTGTAGGTTAGCAGGCCATTAGAGGACTGGAAAAAGGAGAGACAGGAGTGGAGGAATGCCGGAGTTGAGGGGTCAAGTTTCTGGAGAATATCCAGAGTGGTTTGATCTATTTTGGTGGCATTAGAGAGTTGGGAGGTTAGGGTTGCATCAACTAGGTTGACAAAGAGAGATTGGGGAAGTAGGGTAACATGGTTGTCATTGGAGATATCCATGCCATTATCAAAGTGATGAGAGAGAGCATCAGGTGCCACTAATTGAGTACCAGGGACATGTTGAAGTTGTAGATCAAAGTTAGCAAGATCTAGAAGCCAACAAGCTTGATGATAGTTCAACTTCTGGGCTTCCCTGAAGTAAGTAAGGTTTTTGTGGTCAGTGAGAATGTGGATGGGGTGTGGTGCCCCTTAAAGATAGTGGCACCAGGCTTTGAGGGCATGGATGACTGCCAATAATTCTCAATCATAGATATCATAATTTTGTTCTATGGGGGAGAATGATTGTGAGAGATAAGAGCAGAGGTGAAATTGACTGTTGTCATCCTCCTGCATAAGAACTCCTAAGGCTACTAAAAAGGTGTCAGTGGTGATGGTGAATGGCTTGGTAACATCAGGGAATCACAGAGTCGGTTTAGATAGGAAAAGTTCCTTTAACCTTTCAAATGCCTGGGTGCATTCTGTATTCCAGTTCCATGGCTGCGTCTTCTTGGTCAAATTGATAAGGGGTCATGCAATGTTAGAGTAATTGAAGATAAATTTCCTATAAAAGTTGGCAAATTCAAGGAAGAATCTGATTTCCTTAACCATTTTGGGTGTAGGCCATTTGGCAATGTCATTGAGTTTTACTGGGTCCATGGTGATTAATCCTGGTTTTACTACCATGCTGAGATAATCCATTTCATCTTTATTGAAGGCACATTTTTCTAACTTGAGATGCAAGTCTAATTCTTGCATATGTGCAAGTATCCTTTTTGTTCATTCATTATGGGTCTTCTGGTTTGGGGAATATATCAGTAAGTCATCCATGTAAATTACCAGCCATCCTTCTGTGATTAGGTCATGGAAAGAATCATTCATGAAACACTGGAAGATAGCCAGTGAGTTAGATAACCCAAAGAACATAATGGTAGATTTGAAAAGTCCTTTGTGTGTGAGGAAGGCTGCTTTTCATTGGTGGCCTTCCTTTATATGTACATTGTTATACCCCCATTGTATGTCAAACTTAATGAATATCTTGGTGTCTTTCATCTTATCCATAAGGTCTAAAATTAATGGTAGAGGGTAAGCATTGTGAATAGTATGTTCATTGACATAACAATAGTCCTGGTAGGGTCGTAACTTCCCATCTTTTTTCTTGATGAAGAAGAATGGTAACACTTGAGGGGATTTGGATGGTCAGATTTTTCCAGATTTCAGATTCTCATCAAGAAATGCTTCTGTCACTTTCTTTTCATCTGGGTTGAGGGGGTAGAGTTTTCCAATCCAGTGTTTGAATGACTTCTTGAAATTTATTTTGTGATCATAGGGTCGAGATGATGATAGGCAGTTATCTGCTTTTTGTAAGAACACCCTAGAAAATGATGAGAATTTCTTAGGTAACATAACCTTGGGTTTTGTCATATACCACAGACCAAGTCAACTCTAGTACCTTCATACCACCTCCATTATATCTCCAGTCCATTCTCCTCTATCTCTCCTAGACTTATTCTGCTTTGGACTTGTATTTACTCATTTCCTTTGACTCTGTTTCCCTTACATTCTCATATGTTACTCCTACCTTACATTCTATTTCTCACTTAGTTAGAACTCCGATATTGGTGCTCGCTTAGGAGCACAGCTCTGAGGCTGTGCTCTGGCATAGTCTTACCTCTTACCTCTCTGGTACATACTGTAATCTGACTCTGGACTTAGTCATCCAAGTTCCTCTGTATATAAACTTCATAGTTACATCTTGTATACTTCAGTTTGAATATTGATTTAACCTGATGCTCTTCCCACTCATTCTCTAAGTTGTTGACTGACTTCCCTAAACTACCCCCTCTGACCTCTGACCTTTGACCCTCTATAAATTTGGGACAACCAGATCCTATGCAAGGGTGCACCACATAAGATGAGGCCAAGTACCATCCAAACCCCTCAACTCCAGATCTTCAGAGTTCCCCTCAAAGCAGTGTCCAACA
This sequence comes from Singerocomus inundabilis, assembly GCA_038089075.1. Taxonomy (NCBI): domain Eukaryota; kingdom Fungi; phylum Basidiomycota; class Agaricomycetes; order Boletales; family Boletaceae; genus Singerocomus; species Singerocomus inundabilis. The sequence goes on from JBBPKD010000627.1 coordinate 9,346, forward strand.
CGAGTTTAATAGTATATTCAAACTGCCTCTTGTATTGGATCCCTACTTATGACAACCAATGCTCCTCAAGCTACCAGATCACACACTCGAGCGATTGCTGCCAACCCTCCACCTTCTCCTTGATTCAATCCACTCAATGCCTTTAGCAGCAACCACTGAGTTCCCGACTTCATAGAGCAATTTCACAGTTTCTCCGCTCATTAAAACACCCCCTCTGCATCAATGCATGCCCCTCCACAATCCCCAACTCCTCAGGCTCACATACAAGAACTAGACAATGAAGATGAGCCTTCTATTGACCCTTCCTTCCACACCCCTAGCAATTGAGGCAACCCCAGGGGTCTGGACCAGCCTGAAGGTGACTCCTCTAATGGCTCCGACTTTCCTGAGGATGACCTCAACTCCAACTCCTCTGACAATGAAGAACAGGTCCTGTGAGATACATTGGCCAGCCTGGCCAGTGCTATTCAAGCCCTTGCCCACTCTTTTTGAAAGAAGAACTCTGAAACCTTGCAACAGATCAAAGTTCGAAAACCAGACCAGTTTGATAGGACAGAATCCTGCAAACTCTGGGTCTTTCTCATCCAATGTGAGTTGAACTTCCAAGACCACCCCAAGGCCTTCACCTCCAACCACACTAAGGTCACCTTCACTCAGTCATACCTGAAGGGTATGGCTCTGGAATGATTCAAATCAGACCTACTCCAGATGAAGGATCCTGTGCTCTGTCCCTTGTGGATGAACAACTATAAAGAGTTCATTCTGGAGCTGCAGATGAACTTCAGACTGCATGACCCCATCAGAGATGTGGAGCATCAACTTGACCACCTGACAATGAAGAATGGTCAAAGGATCAACAAGTACATTGTTGAGTTTAACTGAATCACCTCCCAAGTCTGGGGTTACAGCAAAGATGCCCTCTGGCACCACTTTTACAATGGTCTTCCAGATTGAATCAAGGACGAAATCTCCTGGGTTGGCAAACCCCCCACACTCTCCAAACTCTGCCAACTCACCCATTCCATCGATGCCTGCTACTGGGAGTGCAAGTTGGAGATTAGCTGTCAGGCAAAATCTACTGGCAATCCCTCTAAGGTGTCCAACAAATCCTCCAAACTCTGCCAACTCACCCATTCCATCGATGCCTGCTACTGGGAGTGCAAGTTGGAGATTAGCTGTCAGGCAAAATCTACTGGCAATCCCTCTAAGGTGTCCAACAAATCCTCCAACCTCAACATCTCCACCTCTGGCTTCTCTAAGGAGTCCAAGAGGAAGTCTAGCAAGGCTTCCACCACCACCTCCAGAGCCTCCACTCCTCCCAAACCAGATCTGTTGTCCAAGCTAGAAAAGGATGGTAAGCTCATGGCGGCCAAGCATAAACACTGCTTTGACAACAACCTTTGTATGTTTTGTGGCCAAGCAGGGCACTAGGCCAAGAAGTGCATGAGATCAACTTCTCATGCAGCCAAGGGCTGCATAGTCAAGACTCCAGAAGCAAAACTGGAGGCCTCCTTCAAGGCAAAAAAATAGTCTGTGACCTCCATAACTCCACATAGACTGGAGATTGGATTGAACCCATCTGTGCATCAAAGGAGCTCCATCTTAATGTGTCTGCTCTCTCAAACCCCAGATCTCTCATGCCCTCTGTTTCTCTTGTATCATACAGCATTCCATTCTTTCCAGCATTGATAGACTCCAGCTCCTCCAACTGTTTTATAGATATAACATTTGTCAATAAACATGAGCTTTTGACCTACTCTATCCCTCCACTTTCTCTCCATTTGTTCAACAGAACATTCAACTCCACCATCACTCAACCTCTCAACCTCTTCATCCACTTCCTCTCTGGTGATATCACTCTGATGACATTTTATGTCACTCCATTGGACAGCTCATGTTCAATTATTTTAGGACACAACTGGCTGACCCACTTCAATCCATTGATTGACTGGGTTTCAAGCAGTATCTTATTCCAAGCATTAGAACCATCTGTGCCAGTAACCCCAAGCTCAACTTCACAGCCTCCAGACATCACTCCTCCAGCTGACTCTGTCCCCCTTAATACACCAAGTTTCTCCAAACGCAAGGCTTCATCTATCGTGCTCATCAATGCACCTGCCTTCACACTTGCATGTTGCCTTCAAGGCTTAGTGCAGTTTGCCATGATGCTCCGCCCACCTAACAGCAACCTCTGCTCCACCTCCATCAACTCTGAACCAATCAACCTCTCTAGAGTTCCCCCAGAGTACCATGATTTCACAGATGTATTCAGTAAGAGCAAAGCGTCCCAGCTTGCTCCACATCATGATTTCGATCTGAAGATCAATCTGAAAAAAGGAGCATCCCCTCCTATAGGTACTACCTATTTCCTTTCCACCTCTGAGCTTGAGTTCCTTCAGACATTCCTTGATGAACACCTCACCAATGGCTTCATCCACCCATCTTCCTCCACTCATGCTGCCCCTGGCCTCTTTGTTCACAAGAAGGATGACTTCCTTCACTTTTGTGTAGATTTCCATGGACTCAACAAGATCACAAAGAAGGACTGCTATTCACTCCCTCACATCTCTGACCTTCTCAATACCCCCAGCTGCACTTGCATCTACACTAAACTCAATCTCTGGCATGCATACCATCTGATCCATATTGCCAACAGAAACAAGTGGAAGACCTCCTTCTGCATGCACTATGAGTCATACAAATGGCTTGTCATGCCATTTGGTCTCACTAATGCCCCTGTGGCATTCCAGCAGTTTGTAAATTCAATCTTTGCAGATCTTCTTGACATCTCTGTCATTGTGTACCTCAATGATATCCTTATCTTCTTAGAGGACTGCACAAAACACAAGGAGCATGTCCGGGAAGTCCTTCAGTGCCTCCACAAGCATGGACTATATGCCAAGCCCAAAAAATGCAAGTTCCACATAGACTCGACCAAGTACCTTGGATATCAACTCTCTCCTTCTGAACTCACTATGTCCCTCAACAAGGTAAAGGCCATTGTTGATTGGCTTGAATCTTGGAAGATCCAAGATGTTCAGTCTTTCCTTGAGTTCACTAACTTCTATTGGCAGTTTATTGCCAATTACTCCAGGCTGGTCATCCCACTCACTCACCTCACCCACAAGGATACCCCTTGGAATTTTAATGAAGCCTGCCACTCTGCATTCCAGCGTCTTAAAGATGTCTTCACCTCTGCTCCTATCCTCACCCACTGGGTCCCTGATGCTCCACTAATCATCAAGACAGATGCCTTCAATTATGCCATCACTGGCATTCTTTCCCTCCACTGTCTGGACAATGAAGTCTGCCTAGTAGCTTATTTCTCCCGCACCCTCTCCACTCCTGAGCTCAATTATGACACCCATGACAAGGAATTGCTAGCCATCTTCAAGTCCTTCCAGACTTGGCAGCACTACCTTGAGGGCTCCAGAACTCTAGTAGATGTTGTGACTGACCACAAGAACTTAGAGTATTTTGCCACAACCAAGCTCCTCACTCAGCACCAAGCCCAGTGGTCAGAGTTCCTCTTGCAGTTCAACATGGTAGTTTGTTTCTGTCCTGGAAAGTTAGGTGCAAAGCCTGATTCCCTTACTAGACACTGGGACGTCTATCCTAAAAAGGGGGATAGGAACTATGCTCTGGTCAACCCCCAGAACTTCCACCCTGTCTTCATTCAAGAACAACTCACATCATTCCTTAGGGCATCTTGTCTAGCAGCTCCGGTCCTCCAGGCTAGTATGCTATTTGACATCAAGTTCCTGCACAACAACATCCTCTTTGCTCTTCCCTCTGACCCCATCTCCTCCACACACATGTTCACCTCTGAACCCTCCAACTCTCATTGGTCTGTTGACTCCAACAGCTTTCTACAACTGGATGAATGCATCTATGTTTCTAATGCCAATGATCTCCACCTCTGTGTCCTCCAATACAAACATAACCATCCACTCTCTGGTTATTTTGGGCAAAATCAAACACTAGAGCTCATTTGCTGAGAATACACCTGGCCAGGCATCTGGACCTTTGTCAAAGAGTACGTTGTGTCCTGTACAACTTGTGCTCAAGCCAAGGTACCAAGGCACAAGCCCTATGAGCTACTCAAGCAACTCTCAATCCCCAAGAAGCCATGAAATTCAATCTCCATGGACTTCATTGAACAACTACCTCCATCCTCCGGCCACACCACAATCCTCATAGTTGTGGACAGATTGTTCAAACAATGTATTTTCATACCAACTGATGATAAGGTGACATCTCCAGAGTTAGCCAAACTCTTCCTTCTCCATGTCTTTTCAAAGCATGGAGTCCTCTCTCACATCACCTTTGACCGAGGCTCAGAGTTCATCTCCCACTTCTTCTGCTCACTAGGTAAAGCCCTTGACATCTGCCTTTACTTTATCTCCAGTTACCACTTAGAGGGTGATGGCCAAATAGAATGAATAAACCAGACATTGAAGCAATACCTCTGCATATATTGTAACTACCAGCAAGACAACTGGTCCAAACTCCTACCTCTTGCAGAGTTCATATACAACAATGCTTCAAATGCCACCACTGGTATGTCTCCATTCTTTGCTAACAAGGGTTATTACCCCAACATTGCCACACATCCTGAGCAAGACCTGACCTCCATCTGAGCCTAAGAATACTCCATCAACCTCAATTCCCTCCATCAACTCCTCCATGAGGAGATAGCCCTAGCCCAGCAATGTTATCAAGGTCCCGTGGATGCTAAATGAACTCCAGCACTAGACTTCAAAGTTGATGATCAGGTTTTTGTCAAGGCCAAGTACTTTAGTACTATGCATCTCTTCAAGAAATTCTCCAAAAAGAATCTAGGACCTTTTGATATCATTGCACAAGTAGGTGCACTCTTCTTCACCCTCTGTCTCTCAGAGAGCATGAAGTCCATACATCTGGTCTTCCATGTCTCCCAACTAGAACCCACTCATCCAAACATTATTCCCAACCACATACAACCACCTCTGCCTCCAGTTGAAGTTGATGGTGAGCCAGAGTATGAGATCTCTGAGATCTTAGACTCCAAGGTAGATCACTGAAAAAAAAACTGCAAACTCCTGTACCTGGTCCATTGGTCTGGATATGAAGGGACTGACGAAGAAACCTTCTGGTTACTCACAATGAAGCTAGATCATGCATTGGAGCTTGTCTCAGACTTCCACCTCCGATATCCAGAGAAGCCTGGATCTCACCATTCATAATGAGAGCAAGGGAAGTTAATACTAAGGGTAGCTATTATAGGACAGACACATCGCATACTTTCTTGGACAGGTCCTCTGACACATCCTCTGCTTCTCCATCCCTGCCCTTGCTCTTATTGCCCCCCACTTCTCCCTCCTCCTTCTCATTACTCTCATTCTTGTCATTTGGATAGACCTCCAAGGTCTTGAGGTCCACCAAAGTTTCCACTGCATGAATCAGATGATCCAGCTTCCCCATGACTGCCTCCTGGTGACTGGTGATTGCCCCAGTGATCAACTCCACACACACTCTCATCTCCACCCTACTAGCAGGCTCCTCCAACCAGACCTTCTTCTAGGGCACCTCCATTTCATCCTCATCAACCACTTTTTGCTTCCTTTTCACCTCCATCTTCTCCTCTCCCAGATGCTCACACTATGCCTTGACTCTCCAGCACTCCACACATGATGTTGACTTTCCTGGTTCCAAAGTACACTTCAGCCTGCATTCCTTGCACTCTGGAGCTATCTCTGCTCACTCCTTCCCCTTTCCCTTGCTGGAGCCTTGCTTTACTGCCACCTGCTCTGCCTACACTCCATTAGCACTGCCCATTTGCAACATGGTGATGCAGACACAAGGGAGTAGCACTGAAAACAAAGAAAACTGGAATGATTACATGTACTGGTTAAGAAGTTCTTTACAGGGGGGTCTTTGTCTAACCGCTGCAGGGCACTGGTTTCTGGCTGGCTGGTAGAATATGATAAGGAGGGTAACCCCTAGTGTGGTTTCACTCCTTTGCAGGCAAATAACCAAGTGGATTAGGCTGAGGGATGACAGCCAATACACTGTCCCTTATATACTACTAATATATGCACATGGACCAAGCTGTGCATGAGTAAAGAAGTAAACAGTAATTAAAAGGGTGCTTCCATCAAATGGAAAAGAAGTCAGGAAGCACATGAAGATTAATAAAAAGCATGCCATGCCTGATGTGCATGGTAAGAAGCACAACACATGCTTGACACATGGTGTGGTAGAATGGAAGTAGAAGCATATCCCTGACCATGCAGGTGATATGTGAAGAAGTGAAATGTGACAATGTGAAAAGGTGAAAGTATCATGTGACCTTGTGAATATGTAAAGAAGTGAAATGGTCACATGATCTGAAAGATAAGATAAGATAAGAGAAAAAGAAAGGAATCATACAAGTGTTCTTGTGAGTCCATAACATATGGTGGACTCACCCACTTTCTGGCTGCCACCTCAGCCGCCACTTGATGCCTTGTGTCCTCCTCTGCCTGCTTCTTGGCAGCCTCCTCTGCCTTCTTTTGCTTCTCCTCCTTCCTCTTTGCCTTCACATGCTGCCTTCACTCCACCACCTTTGCCTCCCACAACACATCGCTGTCATTAGTGCATTCAACCAGCTGCTCGTCACCCCACATGTTGATGTCTGCAAACTTGGACATGGTGGTTCAACTGTAAGGAATTGTCACTGAATCACCTGGACTTTATACTATGCAGGTAATATTCCACTCTACTGCTCCACTTTTCAAACTCTGCAATCAATGGAGTCATGTGATCCTCAGTGGCCTTTAAGGGTTCAGGCCTAAGAGGGGGATACTATTATATACCACAGACCAAGTCAACTCCGATACCTCCATACCATCTTTGTTATACCTCCAGTCCATTCTCCTCTGTCTCTCCTAGGCTTATTCCACTTCAGACTTGTACTTACTTATTTTCTTTGACTCTGTTTCCCTTATGTTCTCATATATTACTTCTACCTTATGTTCCATTTCTCACTTAGTTAGAACTCCGATACTGGTGCTTGCTTAGGAGCACAGCTCTAAGGCTGCACTCTGGCATAGTCTTACCTCTGACCCCTCTGATATATACTGTAATCTGACTCTGGACTTAGTCATCTGAGTCCCTCTGTATATAAACTCCATAGTTACATCTTGTATACTTCAGTTTGAATATTGATCTAACCTGATGCTCTCCCTACTCATTCTCTAAGTCGTTGACTTCTTGAACCGAGGTTGGGGCAACCACTAGGGTGCCATAACAGAGGAGGAACCCTCTGAACTCACCAGAGATGGTGGGAGGAGAGTAGAGAACTTCCTGTATATTAAATGCGGAGCTGGAGGCTCTTATATACAGGTATAAGTGTTTATCTAATCTACTG
>JBBPKD010000628.1:0-16725 GCA_038089075.1 Singerocomus inundabilis
GGTGTCGCTTTGGGATTCGGTACCACCTAGTGAATTTGGATGAGTCTCCATCAAGCTGAGAGCAATTGCCCTGTAATGAATTTCAATATATTCCTGACAAAAAATCACATTCCCCGCTTTACCTTTTCAAGTCGTCGTCCGACATCTCAGAACCTGGGACTTCTTGAAGCAGTACTTGGTCAAAAGAACGCGTCGCGCTATGATAGCGGTCACGTGACATCCCCCGCTTTTCAGGGGAGGGGCTGGTTTTGGAGAAAGGCCATGACAAGCTCACGGTCTAAGCATAAGCACAAGTGAACAGATAGATACAACTACGGTTCAGAATATCCTCTTCAAGATTACACAGAGGATGATAGAGTGCAACAGGCCAGTGACGTACTACACACAATATACTCGATGGTTGTTACATGATTTCCATGTGCCCAGATGATCTTCATCTGTATGAATTCTTCCTTTGATAGCATGTCCATACCACATACCCCACTCTCTGGCTAGGAGGTTTGCCCGAGTGTGGTGCAGCCGAGGGGCTTATGTCTCCTGTTGCCCTATCGCTACAGTAGACACCCATCGAGGTTCCGAGGGTACTGATGCCGCGGAGGTGTTGTATTAGACAATCAGGAAGCGTGGATGCGAGGTACTTGGGTAACTGCAGATCTGCTTGATAACGAGAATGAAGACCTCGAGCCTAGCTATCGTTCTTGGCCTTGAGAATGAGGACAGGTTGGAGTAACTCGTTCGCGACACGGAAAGTGATGAGGCTGATGGAATCATGGCTATTACTGTGGCGGAGCTTCTCTGGTAAACATGGAGTGTCCCACTAGGAATCAAAGCAATGGAACAAGAGGGCATCATAAAGTCCATTAGTGATTGGCATGGCCCAGGCTCAAGCCCCGGGCCAGCCCCGAGCCAGGCCCTAGAGGCCCTGAGCCAGGCCGGGCCTTTAGAAGGGCTTTCCCAGGCTTAGAGCCCGGCCTGAGACATGGAAAAGCCCTGGGCCACTGGCCCAGGCCGGGGCTCTAATAGGGGTAATCTGCCAATCAGCACAAGTACTATACAGCTACTCAAGCTATCAAATGCGGTACCTTGAACATAATAGAAGTTTAATTTTACTCTGTTGGATTAGCAAGCGTGCGCGCAGCCCGGACCATGACCGGCTCAACTAATCGCTTGTGCGCATATGGCTCAATACACCACAATCGCTCATACATACACATTCCATATGGCCTCTATATTGTAGTTACGGTCATACATCTAGTTTCTTGTCTTTCCTGTGCTCACTGACCATGTAGATTATGGATATGATCATTTATCCCCTTTGCAGCATACAATAGTACAGTATCATATATAAGTTGTATCTTTGTACTCAAGCACCTTAGTCCATTGTGTCGCACATGACTGAGGTGAGCTACTCATTTCTACTTCATTAGCTACTGTATCTGACTTGTACATAGCATATCTTCTAATAGTCGCATGCTCGCATCTTGATCAAGTCCTAATTCTATCATACTCCTCCCCATTTAATTCCGCTTATATGGAGGACAACACAGCTTGTCCGAAATGGATAGCCATTCCATCAGCTCGCTTATGGGATTCTGAGAATGCAGCTATGCCCGAACTGTGTTTCCACCACTGCCATCAGCAGGCGCAACAGTGAGTATGGCAAGATAACCATAACTACAATTGACTAGGTTTATTTTCTACAATAACACTACACTTGCTTATCTACACTGGGCCCCGGCTTAAGCCTGAGCCAGCCCTGAGCCAGCCCCGAGCCCTTGTTAGGGCTTGGCTCAAGATTTTAGTAAGCCCTGAGCTTCTCAAAGCAGGGCCTTAGCTGGGGCTTTTGAGCCAAGCCGGGCCGTGCTAATCACTATTTGGGATGAGGAAGGTTATGCTATGATGTACTAGCCCTTGTACTAGTGTTCAAACGTTCACACTTTGTGCGTCGTACGTGAGATGGTGTGGTCAGACATGGTCATAAATGTAGCAACAACAGAGAAATACCAATATCTACATTTCACCCCTTTAGACAAAAGTTCATGGTATGATGTCATGAGAGCAGCGTCTGTCACGTGATGGTAGTGGCAGTCGGATACCGCCGAGAATGATCACCTTTTGATGTGCGGATTGGAAACGAACCCGAGCCTGGCAACAGCCAACAACTGATGGGGGGAATTCAAGTCTACTCCCGTGCAAGTTGATGCATTACGTCCAGTTTCCCGCTATCATCACACCGTATTATATCATGTCACTACTTATGACACCTTGCTGACGTGGACTACCTTTGTCTTGCCGGTAGAAGGGACATATGACCCGTAAAGAATTACGATGCTGGGTGTTAACCGCCACTATATATAAGACCTTCGTCATCAACGGCCTCTCAACACTCAATAAATGGCCCCTGTCACCAACAAACGCATCATCTTCAAGGAATACCTCAAAGGTGAGCATCCAGCTTCTATGTCGAGAAATTTGTGTTGGAATGCTCCAATGCTAGGCCCTTATGTTCCTGGTCAGACAACAGCGCTTGACGGCAGCCAAACAATTGATGTGGACAACGTCCCCTTAAACGGGGGCATCCTGCTCAGGACCCTTCTATTAGCCTTGGATCCCTATGTACTTGCCAAGATGTGGCCAAGTCTTTCTCGCAACTTTGTCTATGAGATCGGAGATACGTAGGTGTCTTGTTCCGATGACTACACGATCTTTCAGTTGGATGGACCTAGGATCCAAAATTTCGGTATTGGAATTGTCGTGCGTTCCGATAATCCTGCTTTCCAGATTGGAGATCACCTGTACGGGCTCTACCGTGGGTGTAGTGTCGCATATCTGAAGTTCATGCCAACATTGATCTATAGCATTTGAGGAATACTCGGTTCAGACGAATACAGAGGGCTTCAGCAAGATAGATAACAGGCATGACCTTCCTTGGAGTGTCTTTGTCGGAATAGCTGGGATGCCTGGCAAGTCACTCAGACCAATTTATCCCACGCCTTGTGGACAAACATGTTAACTTTTTAAACAGGCCAGACTGCATACGTCGGCTGGAAAGAGTATTCGCATGCAAAGAAGGTGAGTTTACTCTGCCTCTCCTTTCCCTCGCCGCTCACGTAACGCATCGCCGTAGGGAGAAGTAACATTCGTAAGCAGTGGAGCCGGCGCAGTCGGATCGTATGCATCGTTTCCGGCGGTGTCCAGGTGATCGATCATTGACGCGATGTATATGTATTTTTTCAGCCTCGTGATTCAGCTTGCCAAGAGGGATGGCCTGAAAGTCATCGCATCTGCTGGCTCGGATGACAAGATGAAATACTTGAAGGATCTGGGTGCCGACGTCGCATTCAACTACAAGACAACGAAGACCTCTGATGTACTGGCAAAGGAGGGTCCCATTGATATGTACGTCGTGCCGTCGTCGACATGCTATGCGAGCCTATTTGAACTTGGCCTGCAGCTACTGGGACAATGTCGGCGGAGAAACCCTGGAAGCTGCGCTGAATGCAGCAGCGAGGGGTGCCCGGTTCCTTGTCAGTTTTGGTACCACCGACTTTGGTTTCTGCCTGTGCTCACGTTACAGGAAAGTGGGATGATTTCGGGATATTCTGGCGATTCCTACCCAATTCGGGTTCGTCTTTCATTCATATTATTAGACAACTCGACCGTGACTCAACTAGAGCCCTTCCCAACTTGAAACTTGACAGAATATAATCAATGTCATCTTAAAAGGAATTTCGCTTAATGGCCTCAATATATCCTCCTTCATCCCCAAATATTCGGAAACATTTAAAGAGGAAGTGCCTGCATTGCTCGCGTCAAAGGAATTGATCTACAGGGAGGATGTCACGAGGGGGCTGGAGAATGCCGAGGTGGCGTTCTCCAGTTTCCTCAAGGGCGCATTTATTGGGAAGGCTATTATAGTCGTGGCAGATGAGTAGCTCCCTAGCAGAATTTTTGTAGCTCGTATACTGTATCAATTTTATGAATACTGTACCGTTGCCTGCAGAACGGGAGTGTACTTGAAACCGCTTGGCAAGGTCAAACGATGAAGAGAGTGGCATCAGCTCACCGCTGAATCAAAGCCCGATGTTGTCAGACTCGGAGGTCCCCACACACATACCAAGATGTCGATGTCTCATTTTTGTGTGCTTCGAGCGCATAGACCAACACAACATTATTCAGTACGTGGTCTATAGATATTGGCATCCGGTATGACACCACCCAGCGAATGGATGAATTTCTCTAACGAGGTCCATTGAAGGCAGGCTCGGCACGGGTGCCTTCATGCACCACGCGGACAAATCGTCCATCGTGCGTATCGCACCAAACCTTTTAATAATGAGTTACACGGCGTCCATCCATTGTCCACCCACTTCCATGACAATCTCGCTACCCAGAGCAGGCCACCTTAACGCACCTCCGTTCAATGCGTTCCCCAGTGCGAGACCAGCTGCGAGTCGGATCATGGACCTGTCATGTCCTACGTAAAACCTCAACTTGTAGGATTCTTCAGTCAAAATTATGTTCATTGAGGTGTAGGTTATCGGGGGTCCAGCCAATACATGGGAATTTCAGATAGGGCCTGTTCACGTGACCAGATATACGTGTCCTATGAGAATTCCACGCTGCCTATTAACCTCATCACAAGAATGGACTTGTTCCACATCCCGTTGACTGCTCTACAGGACCGACTGTCGTTCGTCGCAACTGACCCCATTGACTGGAAACTTTTTGTTCAAGCATGTTCATGGGCAGTGACATTGTTTGAATCCTACCTCTTGTACGTCGTCTTGTCCAATGTTGGTTTTTCCAAGCACCTCCCTAATCAGTGTGCGTAATTCACAAGGCTCCGTCAATATCCGCTCTATTCAAAAACGGAACCCCCTGCGATTCTTGCTAGTCATTTCGATGAAGCGACGTTCCGCAGTTCCCAAGTGTATGGTAGAGACAAGGCTCGATTCTCTCTTGTCACGGGCTTGCTCAAACAGGCCGTTGATTCTGCTTTGCTCCACTATGGGTTCTATGCCTGGGCATGGGGCGCTGGAGGCGATCTCATCGCACAGTTTGGTTTTGGTAGCGAGTACGAGGTGAGTGTGACCAATCTGGTCCAATAAGGTCTTCACAAATGACACTCTATCTCCTGCACTGACATTTCACACGACAAAGATTACCCAATCTCTTGTATTTGCTGCGATCCTGTTTATAACCTCGTCCACGATCAGCACCCCGCTTTCTGTGTACCAAACGTTCGTGTTGGAGGAAAAGCACGGGTTCAACAAGACGGCACCGTTGTTATTCATCACAGATCTACTCAAGACCTGGTTGCTTGCTTTCGCCATCGGCGGACCATTCCTCTCTGCCTTTCTCTATGTGTTCAAATGGGCAGGGGACCGCTTCGTTCCTTGGCTTATGGCCTTTCTGTGAGTCCTGACATATGCCTCATCTCATCACCTGCCATGTCGTTTCCTGACGCTCTTCGCACAAGGCTCGTGTTTCAGATTTCCATGGTCATCTTATACCCGACTGTCATTCAGCCTCTGTTTAACAAGCTCTCTCCTCTCCCTGCGGGTGATTTGCGTTCGAGGACAGAAACATTGGCGCACAAGCTCAAGTTCCCGCTGAAACACTTGTACGAGATCGATGGCTCGAAACGCAGCTCCCACAGCAACGCTTACTTCTTCGGTCTCCCATGGGTGGGTCTTCTTGTTTTCATCGCATGTTTGTCCACTGCCAAGACACCAACTGACCACCTTTCAGAGCAAACACATTGTCATTTTCGATACCCTCATCAAACAGAGCAAACCTGACGAAGTCGAAGCTGTTCTCGCCCACGAGCTTGGCCACTGGTATCACATGCACCCAACCAAGCTCCTTTGCATCTCTCAACTCCATATCTTCACTATTCTTGCGCTCTTTCCTGCGTTTCTGCATGCGCCGCAATTCATTCGCGCGTTTGACTTCTCAACAGTAGTATCAGCGCGGCCGCCGACGATAGTCGCATTCTTGTTGTTCCAGGTGGGTGGCTGCGTCGTACCTTGTCGGATTTTGTACGGGGGACGCTTCTGCTCACACACGGTCTATCGGGGTAGATGATCCTGATGCCGATGGAAGCCGCTATCGGCATTGCGCTCAATTTTGTCTCGCGTCAATTCGAGTGGGAAGCAGATCGGTTTGCGTGTGAGCTACAGGATCAGTTGCATGCACCAGAGATGCAAGACATGGGCGATCGGCTCGGACGGGCGCTCATCACGCTACATGCCAAGAATCTATCGACCGTCTGGGTTGACTGGCTGTACGTCTTGCGGCTCGTTGTTTTGTGGGGCATACGTTGACGCTTCGATTGACACGTCACAGGTACTCGGCATATCACCACTCACATCCAACCCTCATGGAGCGACTCAAAGCACTGGAGAGCTTCAAGGCGAATCGGGAAAAGAAGGAGCTATAGAGACGTTTGTCTACTATGCCTTGTCCTAATAGAAAAAAAGTTATCTCACTTGTGTCCAGACATGGGAAAAATCTTGGTCTTTCCTGAGTGGTCTGAGGTAACTTACCTCTCGTGTCGCCCGTTTCGAACCCACTCCTACACGACATTACTCTTATTTTCAGTATTTTGCATATAAAAACAGTCTAGATATACTGTAGATTGGTGGATATGATTGTGTCTTGCATGGCATTCCAGATCTTCGAGTCAATGCCAGTATAATGTCAACGTTGCTTTTGCTTCCCTATAGTCCAATGAAATTTTTTTCTTCGAGTTTCCCAGTATTGCACGAGCTGAACGAACACAAGGTCTACATAAATCGGCGAATCGGTTCTATCTTGCCCCTCATATACATCATATTAGATCAGATAGCCAGTGGCTCGCGTGTTCGCTAGTTCAAACATGGTACATTCGCGCGATGTCCCATCGCGGCTCTCGGCTTCCCGCCGACTCAATGCCCGATACGTTCCACTCGCACCTGCGCCCCTTCTTCTTCATCCTGCTCAGCGCGCGCGACCAAGTACGTCTGTGCATCCACCCTCCCCCGTTCGACGTCGACGCTCAAGAGCACAGGCACAGCGAGCCATATCATGAAGACGAGGAAGAAAAAGGCGTAGCGGATGTTGCCCGTGTTGTCGGCAATGAGGCCAACGATTAGCGGGCCGATGAATGAGCTCGACTTGTTTTTATACAAAGATATTGATATTTAGTTATGAATGACCTGTCAGGACGTCGCCTGCTTTTGAACGCTAACACGCACCTTGTCTGTGATGGAGAACAGACCGTACCTGCGCTCAACATCAGAGATGTACGGAAAAAAGTAAGGGGGAAGAGACTGAGAAAGATGACGTACCACCGTGCTTCTTCTCCCGGCGGAATGAGCTCCGCATAAGACGCCCTCGCATAGCTCTGGAAGGCTCCGTACGCGAAACCTGTCACGCCCAGCACGTCAGCGCTTGATACTCAACCTCAACACTCGACACCCATTGTCTCCTCCACTCTCCGGCAGGCACACGTTCAAACTCACCAAAACACACTGCAAGTCCAAACATCTCTCCCGGCGTCGTCAGTCCCCCCATCTTCATCTGCTTCACGAACGGCAAGAAACCGAGACACCCATAGGCCGGGATACAGGAAACGAGGAGGACGAGGAGGACGAGAACGTAGCGATTGGTCCAACCAAAGCGACGTTGGAGGGCGGGAAAGACAAGGGAGCCGACGATCCCAGAGGCGGGTGTAATGGCGCCGATGAGGACGAGCGAGGAGGATTCCATGTGGAGCGTTGTCTTTCCAAAAAGGATTGCGGTAGAAGTGATCGTCGTGAAGCCTAACGCGCAAAAGACACGGGTGGGGTGTCAAGGTGATGATGTTGGGCAATTGGCAGGGAAGGAGACACAGAAAGGAAGGCTACGTACCGTCTGAGAGTAGGAACCATGCGGCAAGGTATCTGAATGTGTGCTGTAGACGCTTGATCTGGGACCAACGGAGCATTACGCCAAGCCGTCTCCATGCAGCGGCGACCTCGGACCTGACAGTCCACTTGTCGTCCACTCCCGATGCGTGCACCGATGCACTGGGCAGCCAGATCATGGCAGGTATCGAGAACAACATCCACCATATCCCACTCAGGCCGATTGCAAGACGAAGCGAGAAAGTGGAACCGTGTAGCTGTGTCACTGGAATGAGGGCCAAGAGAAGCAGGAGGATGCCAGCGCCATAACCCGACGCAATACCCAGTGACGAAATACGTGACGTGGCACGCGAAAGCGCGGCGATGTACGCTTTCTGCGCCGGACTCTGGTGATCGGGAGTAGTGGTGCTCGAGGTGCCAAGAAGAGGTTCAGAAACGGATTCGGGGTCTGTATGATCGCCGTCAGGATCGATAGTCGTATTCACATGGCTGTCAGGAAATGCAGATGTTATGTTGAGTTCCTTTTGAGCTTCGACCACTTCAGGAGATTCGCGCGCGAGTGCAGGGAGATACGCGTTCATAGCCACGACAGAAGCGCCAAAGCCGACGCTGGCACACACTGCAAAGGCTGCGCAAAGAAACCAGAGTGGAGAGGAGGACGACAGGAAGAGAAAAAGCACTGCAGCGAAAGCGCCCATGAATGCAAATGTGAGGAGTAACGGCTTCCGACTCGTTACTGAGGGATTGTCAGCACCCGTCGCGACACGCTATATTCCGTCCACTTACGGCGGTCCGCGATGCTGCCCATGGATATGACAGTCAATGCTTGTAGAGCGACGTTTGTCGAGTTCACATAGAGACTGTATGCGATGATTGGGGGGTAGGAGTGCGCGGACTCGGGATGACGGACCTAAAGCTCGCGGTGTCTATCCAAAGCCATCCAATCTTGACGGAGCAGCGTCCACCGGAAGACGTGGCGTCCTCGCCTGTGGTGGACAGACATGGTTTGGTGTGGTCTGGTTCCCAGAAGCCGTTGTCCCTTGCGAACTGCTCTAGGCAGATGGGCAAGAAGAGCGTGAGTGACACCACCACGAATACTTCACTATAGACATCGTTGGGAGTGCAAGTGGTGAAAGAGAGGGATGGAAATACCTCGCAAACGCATAACTGAGCCATCCGAGCAGTCGACGAGCATGCGTGCTCAGCATCGTCGCAGCTGTTCGGTCGCAAGGCAGCTCCCACGAAAAACACATTTAGCAATCACCCCTGTCGGTATACACAAGTTGCCTTTGCTTTTGTACATCAAGTATCTGCTTCAACACAACGAATCCCAACACACACACAACAAGACGATACACCCACACCGAAACCGCCGACCTAGGAACGACAGTGCGCAAAGGACATACAATCAACATCGTCCCACGTACCTGCTGTAACACAGCATCGATCACGTCGCCTTCCTCCATTTCCGCCTGTCCGCACCGTGGCGTGACACGATCAGCATGTGCAAACGGCACAACCCAACGAAACCGCACCTCTGCAGGCGTGCCTTCTGCCCTCAGCCTGTTCCCGTCATAGACGAATCGGAACGTCCCTGTGCAGGAACGATGGCATCAACGCGGGTGAATGGGGTCAAGTGTGCCTACCTGGATCTTTCCCAAAACGTTTCTGCAACATGCTCGGGTCAAGACAGATGACTAGCCTTGTATGTCGCAACGGTATCACGGACCTCCGCTGCCTCGAATATTTTCCTAAAGGGCATGTTCGGCTTTACCTTTACAGTGATATCTGTGCCGTGTGCGTTGTGAACAGCACAGACAACGTCAAGATCAAAGGGGACCCACGTTGACCCTCGTAGTTGACGATCAGATTCAGTTTCGGCTTGACGTCCTCTGCCTCAGGGTCTTGTGACATGGCTCAAACGAGAGAGAGAGACAAAGCACGACGAAACGAGGACGAGGAGAAATGCACGCACTACTACGCGTCAAGAAACACAACCAGTAGGTCCACAGTATTACGTAAGACAATGAAAGAGGTATATATACGATTAAACTCGGGCATAGGCACGAAACTAGTTCTCAAAACGACCAAAAGAAGGGTAATACTACACGAAGGAGGTCCGATCAAGAGAATTTCCATCTGAACGAAACTGTTGACTCGCTGGACAAGGAGGGACGCGTGGATCACTGACCTGTTTCCGCAGTTGACACATCTGCACGAGGAATCAGTGAGAAGATCGGTAGGTTGAGCGAGAGACGTACGTGACAAAGGTAGTCATCGGTTCATCAGCGCTTCGTGTCTGTGCTTGACGGTAACGACACTTGCGCTAGAAAGGGATTAATCGTGGCGACATGCGGTTGTCAAAGGACTACTCGCCTGCTTGCACCTTGAGCATTGGAAGCCTTCTGTCTCCGCTTCCTGTTCCCCGGCACCAAGAGATTTGAACAAATTCTCCTCTTTGATTTTTTGGTCGGCAGCACGCCGTTCCTCACTCATCATTTCCTAGTCCGCCATGAGTTCGAGACACGAGACACCGAAAAAGGAGTGATACGGTACCTCATTTGTCATTCTACTGAATTTTTCGGGGGACAACTCGCCGCTGACGATGCTCTCACGCAAACTGGGATTCGCCTTGTCCTTGAGGTTGACGAACAGAGATCGAATCTTGCCCTTGTATTCCGCAGTTGTGCCACCAAACTGCGCAAATACAGCCTTTTCGACGGCGATCGCACGGCCAGTAATCAGATCGCTGGCTGCGAACCAAGCGAGTCAGATGGATGGTAGAGTCATGCCAAGGCACTCACGAGCACCCGAGTCACAGGCGAGACCGTCGTAGATGAGCTCCGCACATCGATCCCGCGTGTTATCGCCTGTCACCGAAATCTTGACGCCATCGACTTTGGAACTGCGGACTTCAAGTTTGCCATTGAGTGTGGGTGTGGCAGTGGGTGCCACCAACGTGGACTGCTTGCGGACTAGATGCGCGTGAAATGGCTTCCAAAACCAACGCGACAAAAGGGACGCACCAGGTGGTTTGCCATTGACGGGCGTCTTTGAGCCCGAGCCCGACTTGGCTCTGTCAACGTCGTTTTTCCACTTTCTGACGATCTCCTTGGCCAGGTCGGAGACGTCTTTTGACTCGTGCGAACGAAGCTTGCCTACAGCGAGTCCAGCCTTGCTCTCCTACAGGCGTCGCACAAGACCATCGATAGACGCTCACGCTGAACACGGGGAGTGAAATACCCACCCTTAGGAGCGCTTCGTTGACCTGAAAGTCTTTCTTGAGTATCTTTAGGATTGCCACGCGCTCCTGGGAGAACAAACGAGTGAGTGGTACGAAGGGATTCGACGGCTGATAGACATACCTCATTCGTGCTCGCATTCTGGAGCTGCTTCACATGTTTTTTGAGCTCAACTGCGTCTGACATGGTGAACGTAGTCTACGCTGCTAACGACTACACGACGTTCTGCCCTCCTTTGTTCCTCACTGCTCGAACAGCGCACAGGTCGTCGTCGAGACACAGCAAAAGAGAACAACAAACAATGACAAAGCCATTCCACCCCCCTTTCCAAAAATGGACATGTCACTCTGAGCCACGACGTCGATGGCCTCCATCCTTGCACCGCTCGACCCACTCCTCAGACAATCCGCAAAACGTACGCGCGACATATTTGCTTCCTGTCCAGATGATTCCATCAGAGACGACGAGAAGAGGTTTGTTTTCGTCGCGCGTCCTGTCCCATGCTCATCCGATACAGCGTTCGTCTACGTCTCTCCGTTAAAATGGCCGACGAGTACAAACACTACCGCGACCTCCCTCCGGCCCTGCTCGCTCAGCAGGGTGCCATCGGACCTGCGCGTCCAAAGCCGCAACAGTCCTCTCAGAAATTGCTCACCGCTGGTCGTACGTTTCGAGCCGTCAGATCCGTACCGACGCTAACGCTACATCCAGCATCCAGCGACACCTCACGCATGATCGCCACGATCGACGACACCCCCAAAGCTCAGCCATCTACCTTTGCTACCTCCGCCAAGCTCTCTGAAGCACTCACCCTCCACAAGACGACGCGGACAGTCAAACCAACTTATCATCCTCCGTGGAAACTGGTCCGTGTTATCTCGGGTCATTTGGGGTGGGTCCGCAGTGTCGCAGTCGAGCCCGGAAACACCTGGTTCGCGACAGGTGCAGGAGACCGTGTTATCAAGATTTGGGACTTGGCGTCAGGGGCGCTCAAGCTGTCGTTGACCGGCCACATCTCGACCGTCCGTGGCTTGGCTGTCTCGCCAAGACATCCATACCTGTTCTCGTGTGGTGAAGACAAGGTATGTCCGCGCTGGCCTCGCTCCGTTCGCCACTGACGCGTGATAGATGGTCAAATGCTGGGACCTCGAAGTCAACAAAGTGATACGACATTACCATGGACATCTCTCGGGCGTATATGCGCTTAGCCTACACCCTACTCTCGACGTGCTGGTCACCTCTGGCAGAGATGCTTCTGCTCGCGTATGGGACATGCGCACCAAAGCACAAATACACGTCCTCGCTGGTCACTCTGCCACCGTTGCCGACGTAAAGTGTCAAGAGTCCGACCCACAGGTGATTACGGGTTCAATGGATTCGACAATCCGGTACGTCCCACTCTCTCTTTCTACCGACTGGTTCCCTGATCCTCGTTTTGTCCCCTCCCACAGCCTATGGGATCTTGCCGCTGGAAAAACCATGGTCACGCTGACTCACCATAAAAAATCCGTCCGTGCTCTCGCCATTCACCCGACTGAATACTCGTTCGCATCCGGCTCCGCCGGTGGAAACAACATCAAGAAGTGGAAGTGTCCCGAGGGCGCATTTGTGTTTAATTTCCCAGGACATAATGCAATCATTAATACAATGTCTGTGAATACCGAGGGCGTCTTCTTTTCAGGAGGTACGTGACGCGTTCGTCACTAGACTTTTTCCGCATTCCTCGGTGGGCTCAGCGAACGGAGATACTGACGATGCGGATCCAGGTGACAATGGTACCCTCACGTTCTGGGACTATAACACCGGCACGCCCTTTCAAAACATGGAAGATGTCCCCCAGCCTGGCTCGCTTGAGGCTGAATCGGGTGTATTTTGTTCGACGTTTGATGTGACGGGAACAAGGCTGATCACGGGTGGGGCGGACAAGACGATCAAGGTGCGTCCTCAATCCTTACTCGTATCCTCCTATAACTCTTGGCCGGGGATAATCCGTCTTTGGTTTGACTGATGCTACGCATGTGCAGGTGTACGCGGAACAATCCCAGTAGTCACCTGTCTCAGTGACCTGAATAAGGACTAGGGTCGCCACTCCCTTTACAATGCTGTTCGTATATATCGTCACATGTATCATCTGTCTGTTACACGTTCCAGGGCTGGTAGACAGGACCCTCTCCTGTTCAACGCAATTCGGAACGAATCAGGATTCTTGTGGATGACGCTCGGGGCTTTTCATCATGCCCCATATTTCTGCGGCTCAGCTGCAACGTTCCCTGATTCCCAACGTGACTGTACAATTCTTTGAGAGAGGGAGGACGGAGTGAGGTGGGACAATGAATGAGGACAATGGCCCGGCGGCCCTCCTTTCTCCCGGAACCGTGTACGTATGCATGGGCGTGACCGACGGTAGGTCTGTTTCCCACTCAGGCACTGCATGAGTCACAGCAACACGATTAAAGTTAGACTTGATATATATCACCAGGTTTGTTTTTGTTTGAAAATCGGGTGCCCGAGCGTCCGTTCATAATGATACAGCACTGTGTACAAGTACGTTGCAGCTGTAGCTCAATGATCCGATGACGACACCTAAATTAGCAGGGCGGAGATTGGAAAGGGCGGAACGGAAGTTGGCAAGGTCGCCGTCCCAATTACTACTTGAAAGGAAAAAAGGGGGCAATAGGTTTAAAAGGTCCCGTAGCGCATTACGCCGTCAGCTCCATACGGATCTTGGTTTCCGCGCGCTCTTTCTCACACCATGCACATAGCCGAAAATGATGCGGTTTGAGTGTGTGGACCACGTCTTATTTTCGTAGTCGGGCTGTATAAACAAAAAAAAAAAAAATAACCGTCTGACACCGGAGGAAAAAAAAAACAAGTAACAGGTTTTTGCCGATCTGCATTGTTGTTTGATACACTTGTTGCAGCTGCCTAATTACCCTACGTTAACTCCAAACAAACACAAACAAAGGAACCAGAAAGCAAGATTGTCCATGCAACAAGAACAGGTGTCAACCAAGACAATATACAGTAGACATATCTGCAAAGTCCCAAGACCTCTTGGTATCCGTTAGAAGACCGTACAAATCGAATTAAATCCTGAAACTTGGAGTACACCGACAACGGCAAGGGCAAGAGGAGAAAGAGAGGCCGTCAGAATCGGACGATTGCTAGCAGCCCAGCGATCACATCGCCTCGTTGTCATGGCCGCGCATGCGGCCGAGGATTGAATTGAAAAAAAAATAAGACTGGCCGTTACCCGTGTCCTGTCTGTCATCTCCCGCCCGTGACACACGCTACGCACTGCGAGCGATCGGGTTTCGACTTATCTTAACCGGCCCAGCCTTGCAATGAACTCGACGATGTGCTCCCAACGAAACATGGATGGGCCACCCCATCACCGATGTTGATGCCTCCATTTGCTAACGCCGCGCCGGCCAAAGTCGGACACGCGCCCTGCACAGCATTGCAACCGAGCGGCGCCGGTGGTAGCGCCGGTGGTTGCGACAGGACATCTATTAGTAGGGCCGCATCGACGATCACGGATTACCATGTGCGTCACACGCAAGTTGCATCAAAAAGATCCATCGGGTCATCAGACCAGAAATAAAATAAGTAAAAAGATCCGGCGTACCACATGCATCATCCATAGCGGTATAGTTCAGGCTGCTTCCTGACGTAAACGCGGGGAATTGGTTCCAGGTCATGTTAGACGACGGTGGTGGTGTTGTGAATTGTAAGGCGGCTTTCAGTCTGGCCGCTGTGGCCGCTTCAAGTTCGGGCGAGAAAATAAATGGAACGTCGCCCGCATCCTTGACTTTTTGAGTGTTCTTGGGACTGGGGCGCGGATCGCTAGAGGCGCTGTCAAGTCTGTATTTATTAGACATCACGCCAAGGCTCTGCATCTGTGAACCGTGCGGAAGTTCCTGAGAGTGGCGTCTCCCAGTGGAAGGCATGCCTGTCGACTTGGCCGTTGGAGCGTGTTTGGACGTAGGAGTCCATGGGGGTTCTTGTGGTGGAACATGTATAGCTGTGAGTGGGGGCGACATCGAAAAGTATGTCCCGGACGGATCAGAAAGGGGAGTAGAAAAACTCATGTCGGGTACGGATACAGGTGAGACCATGCCAGGCGAGAAACTCGCCGATGTCATTGGAGGACTGGTAGGATAACTTGCAAGATCGGGGTATAGTGGAATGGTTGGAGAAGTGGTATGATGGGAAGACAGAGACGTGGTGGGGGATGATGGCGGAGAGCCAATATCGGAAGAAGAGAGGCGGTTCCATGGACTCCTGCGTCCAGGTGAACTCGAACTGGACACCTGCCCAATATGCGGCGGTCTGTCCGCACGTCGACCGCGTTCTGTCTTGCACTTGCCGACGGGGCGCCCATCTTCAGATATGGGAAAAGGTTGAGAACCTACCGGAATGGACAAGGGTGTTGGGGTACTCTTGTATTTCGTGCGGACAGGTTCTTCGCGGACAAAGGGCTGTCTTGGAGGTTGTGTACCGTAGAGCTTTTTACGACTCAGGCCGTGCACTTTTTGGAGTGAAGTAACTAGGCTGGGGGTCGAATCACTTTGTGCAGCTGCGGGGGTCGCCACTGGTGCGGCAGACTGGACATCCTGCGGGAATGACTGATGTCGGAGGACAGGTGGACGAGCTACCGGGAGAAGGGGTTGCTATGGGAGGTTAGTACGGAAGAGGCGCGATAAATAAGGCTCACCTGATCCACAGGTTCGATAGCATGCTGGTCTGGAGCTGGGAGATGTGACGCTGAATGGGTTCGCATGTGTGAACTAGTGAGGGACGAACAAGAGGGATTTCCAGATAGAAGGAAGTTATAGTCTGGGCTCGTCGGAAACCAGGGTGTGACTTGGATGTGACCCTGCATTTGGAGCTTACGGGGCATCAGTAGGTGGCAGGACGGGGGCGGGAGTGATGGCATACGCTAGTCATGAACAATTCATTCATGGACGACATTTCTTGTGAAGCGGGGAGGATCATGTGACAGCGTATCCCGAGCTAGACGGAAGGATCAATTGATGCTTGAAGAGACGGTCGAATATCGCGTTACGGCACCTGAGCGATTCGTTCGCCAAGTAGACGCCACTCTGATTGGCCTATCTGGGATGGCATCGTTATTGAGACCCCCCACGTGCCTGGAGCAGGCGAGGAAGCGGCGACAACAAAAAGATGGAAAGCGACCGGACTACCGCGGAACTGGTCGGCAGCATCGAACATGAGCTGGGGGAGATGGGGGAGACGTTGAGGAGAAAGAGGATAGAAGGAGGGGATCTGACCTCTGTCGCTCTGTTGATGATCCGGGACGTTATTTTGTTATCTGGACTGAAGCTGAACTTGAGGTCTGGGAGCTGATTGTACTGTCGCGGTGGGGCGGAATGGAGAGAAGTAGAATCGTCGCCGACGGGTGTAGTGGTGAGCCAGAGGACAGGTATCTGGGGATAAGTCAGGGAAGGGGAGGGGGGGGACGAGGGGGGGTAGGGGACGGACGGGGACGACTGGATTCGCCATGCGCATGGTACCGAGGAGGGTAGGGAGATAATGCTGGCGGAGGTCATTCCAGGCTGCGAACCTGC
>JBBPKD010000629.1:0-16719 GCA_038089075.1 Singerocomus inundabilis
GGGTAGGAGAGGTAACAAGTGGATTAGGCTGGGGGGACACCAGCCAACTCATAACCCCTTATATACGGTACAAAGAATGGGTCTAGGGTATATGGTAATTAATGTATGCTATGCTAGGGTAAGGGGTGTGTCCATGAGGTTGCAGCTAGGCAAGCCTCAAGTAAAAGGTAAGGCCTGTGGTTAGAAGATCAGAAGTGTACCACAAGGCTAGAATGAAGAAATGGAAGATCGATCACAAAGTGTGAAAGATCAAGAAAGGGATCATGGCAGAGATCCATCTAGGACCTTGCAGGGTCATGACCAATCAGATCAGGGATGAGAGGTGAGGAGAAGGCATGGTAGCCTGCAGGTATGATCGAGGGTTAGAGGTGATCAGTGATATCGTGAAAGTGTGAAGAGGGTGAAGATGTGAAGACATGACAGGAGATGGTGTGATGATGTGAAGGGTCGAAAGGGTCATGTGATCAGGGAAAAAAGGGGTCATTATATTCATAGATTCACAACACAATACCCCTTTTCAGATAACTCGTAATTATTTTCCTTGCTTGGGTTTCATCGATGCAGATTCACTCTTTGGCATCACATGTGCCAAAGCTCACAAGAAAGTGCAGCATGCATTGACTGTTACTTGGCAAAAGATGCTGGACAAACCGCACATCTCTGTGACCTTTGTATCTGAAGTAGGCCAGCAAGTCTGGCTTTCTACAGAACATCTGCGTCTTCCCTACCCATCCCCAAAGCTGACGCAACGGTGGTTAGGACCTTATATTATTGAACGTGTTATGTCTAGTGCAGTTCAGCTGAAATTACCATCCTCTATGAGGATTCACCCAGTGGTTAATATTTCTCATATCAAACCTTTTTCTGATGCAGTAGAGGGTTAAGCACCTATTTTACCTGATGCAGTGATTGTCACGGAAAAAGGAGATGAAGAATATGAAGTTGACCATATTGTGGATTCTAAGCTGCAAGGAGAACGCTTGCATTATTTGGTTCATTGAAAAAGCTGGTCCAATTCTGACCAAACTTGGGAACCGGTGTTCCATTTTGCAAATGCTAAAACAGCAGTTTCTCAGTTCCACAAGAAGAACCCTTCAGCTCCTCGTCCTTTACAAGTTTCGGGTATTGCATTCAATGATTTATTCAAACCTTATGAAAATTTTACCTACTCATCTGAAAGCTGAGCATTGAGAGGGGGGAAGTGTTGTGAATCTGTGCTGGCACTTGTACAATTCTCTTTATTTTTCTTATCTTATCTTATCTTTCAGATCATGTGATCATTTCACACCTTCACATATTCACAAGGTCACATGATACTTTCACCTCTTCACTACTTTCACATCTTCACATGGCATCTGCATGTTCAGGGTCATGCTTCTACTTCCATTCTGCCACACCATGCAGATAGCATGTGTTGTGCTTCTTGCCATGCACATCAGGCATGTCATGCTTCTTTTCATTTCTGTTGGCTTCTCTTCTTCCTTTCCATTTGATGGAAGCCTTCCTTTTAATTTCCATTTACTTCTATTCACATGCACTGCTTGGTCCATGCGCATGTACCAGTAGTATATAAGGGATCATGTTTTGGCTGTCGTCCCTCAGCCTAATCTACTTGGATATTCACCTGCAAAGGAGTGAGTCCATATAAGGTTACCCTCCCATTCTACCTCTTTCAGTCCAGCAAAGCCCTGCAGTGGTTGAACAACGTTACCCCCTGCCAAGAGATTATTTTACCAGTATGCATTATTGTTCCAGTTTGGATTCAGTGTCTGCTCCCTTGCGGTCACAACAATACTGAGGATTACCCTCACTCCACCCTCTACCAGTTCAGCCAGTTAACCTGAGCTCTGCAGCAGTGATCAAGAGTATAGTTCCCTGCCAAGAATCATATCCAACCAGTACACTTTAATTGTTTCAGTTGTTTCAGTGTTTTCTCCTTTGCAGTCACAACAATAGTGAACCACTCTATTTGTCTCTAATTGTCTCTGTATATTAATATGGAGCTTAGAAGCTCATATACAGAATGTGTGAGATAAGGTTATCTAATCTACTGTATAGTAGTGCCTTATCTAATCTTGGTAAAAGCGGCCAATAGGGGCCTTTGCTACAATGTAATCCTACATAAGTGTAGCTAGTGAATGGCAGCTAAATAGTGCCAGTTCAATAGTCTTTGTGTCTTGTGTTACAATTCTATCCATACACTTCCCTATGCCTTTCCCTTTATTTTATTGATCTCCACTCTCCTGGTGTCAATCTGGGCACATCTTCACCTTTGCCTAAACTGTGCTTCATCTTCAGATTTTCTTTTCCACACACAGCATGGTTTCTTGATTGACATCTCCATTGCTTCCTTTACTTCTCACTTTGATCAACAGCTGTCATTTTGTCCTGACAGCTGTTACATGTTTCACCTTGATGGCTGTCATTCTCAACCCTTGACACCTGTCTCTTATTCATTACCAAGATAGTGTTCTTTCCCACACCTACTCTACATAACAGTCTGTGCACAGTTGGGATATGTATATAAACTGGTACTTTATATATGATACTTTAGCTTAGTTCTCCCTTGTTTTATTTAGTGTTTGCAACATTAGTTTGCTGGCTAGATCAAGGTCTCCTAAGTCTTCCCTTAGTCCTAAGTCCCTTGCTACTCACAAGCAAGGCTTCCTAGTCTTTCCCTTTGTCTAAGGGAACCTTGGTATGCCTCAGAGTCATATAGGAGACTTACTTTGTTCTTGCAAGGGCTATGCTCATTCCCACCAGGGCCAAGCATAACAAAAGAACTAAGCTCTCAATAGCAGCTAGTACTAGCTAGTCTGCACCACCCATCATCACCATGCTTCCCAGCAACTGCAGTGGCCCTGCCTGGCAAAGCCCCAGAAACATTAGACAATGCCCCCAACCTACTTTGTCCACTGAAGAAGACTCTCCATCAGAAGAAAGTGACCAGGATATTTACATCCCAGACTCTCCTGGTCAATGCCAAGCCCTATTACTAGCACACACTCTCCAACACCAGGTGAGCATTCCCAGATCTCCTACACCACCATTCCCTACACCAGTCACTTAAACTCTCCCATTCTCCCTACCTTCACCCTCTACCTAGACATTGTCAATGTCTTCATTCAAACCCATGAAACTCCATCTTGGCACCCCTGAGGTCTATGATGGAACTCACGAGACACCCTTAAAATGGCTAGGCATGGTCACATTTTACCTTGCAGTCAATGCTAATGTTTACAACTCTGACATGAAGAAAATCACTTTTGTGCTCTCCTTTATGACTAAAGAATTGGCCTCCATGTGGGCTGAGAACTTCAGAACCCAGGCATACGATGATGCCACCAGCATCATTATCATGGAATCTTGGGCTAATTTTAGAACCAAGTTCTGCAAATCATTTCAACACCACAACACCATCATGGCAGCCATCCACTGGCTTGCAACCAAGTGCATGGAAAAAGAGAGAGGGAGATGGAAACCCTTCATTACCAACTATATCAACACCTTCCAGAACAATGTTACCATTGCAGAAATCAAGGATGAGAATGTCCTCATCAATTATTTCTTTGCAGCCATCCCCCCATTCATTATAAGACGAATACTCACCATGGACACAGTACCAGACAAAGTTGATACTTGGTACAACAAGGCAACCTCCTTTATGGAGCAGAATGACTGGGCCAACCAAATTGCCTAATGCAACAAAAAGCCCACCAGGCAACAATATCACAATTTTTCCAACAAAAAGGAGAAAGATCCTGACACAATGGATATAGATGTGATAAGACTAAACAAGCTTACCCCCACAGAAAGAGAAAGGTGCAGAAAGGAAAAACTCTGCTTCCAATGCAGGAAACCAGGTCACACTGCACCCAAATGTCACCAAGAAAAAGAAACCAAACCTAACTTCAAGAAGTTGAAGAAATCCAAGTCTAGGATCAAAGAAATCCCAGAATTAGAACCAATGGATGACAAAGAAGAACCAGAAGTTGACAAAAAGAAAGTCAATAGACTGGGTTTTTAGCTGAAAGGGCTTGGACATCACAAGTACCTTTCTATGAAGAATTCTCTGCTAGAATCTTGTCTTCTATAGAAAAGAATGCTATCACTGTAAAAGCCCAAATCCAGTGCTTATTCACTAGCAAGAATATCAACGTACCCACACTCCTGGACAGTGGAGTAGAAATCAACTGCATAGATTGGCACTTCACCAACTGACACCAAATCCCCCTGACTAAACTCCCTATGCCCATACAAGTAACCAACACTAACACCTCCCACAATGCCAAAGGACTTTCCAGATACAAAGCCTGCCACTTCATCAAGGTAGACAGAATTGTCTATCAGATCGAATTCATTGTCATGCATTGTGGAAGCAACAATGTCATCCTAGAGATGCCTTGGTTCCAAAAAGCAAATCTGTCAATCAACTGGAAGAAAAGGACAGTCCTCCTCTCCAAATTAACAGACAAATCTGAAAGACTCCAAACCACTATAAGCAAGGTGAACTTCATTGAAAAGAAGTCACCACCACCACTCAACCACATCAATTTCTCTGGAGAAGAAAAAGAACATTTTCTCCAATACCTCCATCAAGAATCCCTGGAAGAAAACCTGGAGAGAGTGGTAGCTAACATTCAGAAAAGACACAGTTACCATATGAATCAAGTGGCAAGAATCAGGAGAAGACTTTTATCACCAAAAGCACATTACATCAACATGTTGACACAACTAGCAATTAATGCACTCAAAGACAAACCAAAGAAAACCTTATCAACAGAATATCAAAAATATGCTCAAATCTTCTCCAAGGAAGCCATGAATCATATATCTTCAACTAAATCATATGACCATGAAATCAACTTCAAGGACTCCTTCATACCCAAGATTGGCAAGGTCTATCCCTTGTCACCTAAGGAATGGAAAGCAACCAAAGACTTCTTAGAAGAAAACCTAAAGTGTTGAAAGATCCACCCATTTAATTCCCCACAGGCATCCCCCTTCTTCTTCATAAAGAAGAAAGACAGCAAATTAAGACCCTGTCAAGACTATCATTATGTAAATGAACACACAATCCACAACACATACCCACTACTCTTGATGTTCAATCTAATGGACAAACTTAAAGATTCAAAAATCTTCACCAAATTCAATGTAAGGTGGGGGTATAATAACATTAGAATCAAAGACAGCCATTAGTGGAAGGCCACATTCATCACCCACAAAGGGCTTTTTGAGCTGATAGTAATGTTTTTTGGACTATCCAACTCTCCTGTGACTTTCCAAAGGTTTATAAATGACTCATTCAAAGATATGATAGCTGAGAGGTGGCTGATGTTACACCTTTTTCCTTCTCTCCTGTCTCTGATCCCACAGACTCTGCACACTCCTCTGCTCATATACACTACTCACGTAGTAGTGCGCTATATGCCTTTTGTTCTCATCTCTTATGCTGACACCTCTTCTCTGTTTTTATGCCATCATCTGTGCTTCTTCATTCTGCTCTTCCTTTCCATGCACAGCTCGGTGGAACCTTGGTCAGCTCTCATTTTGCTATTGGTTGATATACTTAGCTGTCATCATGACTCACTCCAACTTGTCACAACTCAGTAGCATAGCATGGTCCATGCACATTGCTACATGTATATAAACCTGTACATCGGATACCCATACCTTAGCTTTCATCTCCCTTGCAATTATGCATTGTACCTCACTGTCTCAGCAATACCAGTTGCCTTGTTACACTTTGTCTCTTGTGCCTCAAGACTATGTGTACAATGCATACTTAGGTGACCACTCGGGTTATGCTATATGCTAGACCCCATTCCCTTTGAATTAACCAACTCAGTAGAGTCGTCTAACCCCAAGGGTCTATGCTTGTTCCCCCAGGTTCAAGCGTAACAGCTGATAATTTACATGGATGACCTGCTGATTGCTTCAGCAGACCACAAGACTCATGAAGAATGCACAAAGCATATTGTTATGAAACTGGGAATTGTACTCACAATTCCTATGTCTTATCTTATCTCCCTGGTCATGAGATTACTTCATCCCTTCACATCAGTCATGCCTTTACCCTTTCACATGATCACATCTTATCTTATCTCTTCTCACACCTTCACGACTTCACTGATCCCCTAACCCTCGATCATATCTCAGGCTACTATGCCTTCTTCTCACCTCTCTTCTCTGATCAATCAGTCATGACACTGCAGTACCCTTGATGGGATCTCTGCCATGATTACCCCTATGATTGGTCACACCTTGTGATTGTTCACCCTTCTATTCTTCTAGCAATGAGATATGCTTCTGATCTTCTTGTTACACTTAGCCCAGATAGGACTAAGTGTAGCTCTTGAGATCACTAAGATAACGGCATGAAGTTGACTTGGTGAGTGTCAAGTAATATAGAGTCTGTGGATACATAGTGTAACCACTTAGAGATTGCCTTAGCATCAGCAGACTTGAGGAGCTTGCTGACTAAGTGATAGCATAAAGAGACAGCAAGCAAATATATTGCTTGTGTATAATATAATGGCAGAGTATGCACAAGAAAGACGAAAGCTAAGGTACAATACTGGGTGTGTGCCTTTATATACCTATGGGTACTGTGCACAGACCATGCTATAGGGCAGGTCTGGTAAGAGTCAGAGTGAGTCATAAGTATGATGGCCAATGGCAGAATGAAAGTGATGACTAAAAAGATAATGCTGACTGAAGGTAAATGGGTCAAGCTGTGCATGGAAATAAAGAGCAGAAAGCAAAGCACAGTCAATGATGTAATGTGGGAAGTGATGAGTCAGCATCATAAGGTTTGCATAATCAAAGAGATGGCTTAGTGTATGGCTAGCTTTTGGTAGTACAAGTACAAAGGTGAGAGCAAGGCAAAGTGAGATAAAGGGAAAAGTGTAACATTACCCCCTTTGTAGACTTTGAGTGACCACATGAGATTCAAGCCCAGGTGTACTCATTTGATTCGTGGACTGGAGAACCCGTCATATTGCTGTATGCGGTGTCATCATAGATGTCATCCCCATAGTCTTTGATGGGGTCTGCAGACATTGGAGCTAGAGGTGGGGAACGGACGCAATGCTGATGTCTGGGTCGGAAGCCTGGAGGGGGAATTGAGATAGCAGGGCGTGGATGACCCCTACATCCAGTTGTCCGGCGAATGGGTGAGTGTCGGAGAGATGGGGGATTGGAGGAGTCATGGAAAGAGGTGGACGGTGACAGAGGTGGTGATCTGGTTGTGGTATGGTCTATGATGAGGGAGGTAGGTTGTCAAAGGTTACATTGATTTTGCGTGTGACCTGGGCGCCATAGCATACAGAATGGGCACTGGTGAATAGGGCAATCGATGCATAAGTGACCAAGACGATGGCACTGGAAGCATGCCTCCCCATATCACAGGTGGGTAGGAAGGAGGGCCACTCGTCCATCTCCTC
Source organism: Singerocomus inundabilis (assembly GCA_038089075.1). Taxonomy (NCBI): domain Eukaryota; kingdom Fungi; phylum Basidiomycota; class Agaricomycetes; order Boletales; family Boletaceae; genus Singerocomus; species Singerocomus inundabilis. Next base: position 7,449 of record JBBPKD010000629.1, read on the forward strand.
CCGTCCAGTAGGAGTCCAGTCTCTCCATGATGACGATTTCATCGAGGGTGAGGGGGTCAAAGGACGTGGATGGTGTAGTGTTCACTGGCGTGATGTCAGCGTGGTTCAGGTTCCTCAAATATTCATCTAAATCATCTAGGAACTCCCCGAATTCCAATTGATGTGCCATCTCCAGCAGCGCCATTTCTACATTGGTGGCAACAGAGCTTATGACAGAGGTAAGAAAAGTGGTGGTTGTGTTGGCATTGTTGTTGGCCCATCCTACTCCCATGCAAAGTCTTTGAATGTTTAGTAGGGCAGTGTAAAGAGAGTGAAGGACAGATCCTGCATCGAGGTGGGCTTCAATAGGGATGGAAAGTCGTGGATCTTGAGTGAAAGTGCATACACGAAGGGCATAGTTTGAATCAGGGTGGCCACTTCTAAGTCTGTTGGCATAGAGGGGTAAGTCTACTGAATGAACCCCACATTGGGGCAGAGAAGTAATAGTATTGTAAACAAGATGAGCCGCCTCCTCTGTGGAGGGGGTGGTCAATGAAGTGTATGTAGGAGGATGGGAGAAAAGAGGGGACGTATCGGTGGGTGTTGTGGCACAAGCTCTACTGTTACTATGGGGGTAGTAACCTGAGAGTGGGTAATGGAGGACTCGGTTGTCAGAGATGAGTTGGACTGGCTTGGTGAGGTTGAGATGGCCATGGATGCGAGTTGAATCATTACGAGATAAAATGCGATGGTGGTGTTGGGGCGAAGAGTGGGTTGATGGAGTTTTAAAGTCAGTATCGTTTTTTATAGTCTGTGAGCAATAATGGGGCGTAAGATAGTTCCTTCTCTGGAATCCAAGAGTCATCCTCTGATGGATATCCTTTTCATTGGATTAGGAATGAGCAGTGTGACAGGGAGCCGCGATGGCATAAGATCTGTTCAATTTCAAATTCTTCCTCTCCGTCTATTAGTTCTGGTGGTGGAGTGGGAAGTGGGTTTCTGTGAGCGGAATTCTCTCTGAATGGGGAAAGAAGTGTGGCGTGAAATATGGGATGAATCTTCCAGGTTTTCGGGAGGCGAAGTCTATAAGTGATAGGGGATAAGATGTCAGTAATTGTAAATGGTCCTTCCCACTTTTGGGCAAACTTTGGGTTTGCCACCTGTCATTTTAGATTAGTTGCTTCTAGCCAGACCTTATCTTCCTTCTTGAATGGCTTGTATTTGCTGTGATACCTTTCTTTCATGTGTAGATGAGCTTGATCATAAGCCACTAAGGCTTCGTCTCTTGCAATGATTAGCTGTTTGACTCTTAAATCAGTGGAAGGAGAGTTAGTGTCAAATGCAACTGAAGGTAAAGGTTTGGGTTCATAACCCATCATTAGAAAGAACAGTGACTGGTTAGTCATGGAGTGGGGTCAATGGTTGTGTACAAATTCTGCGTGTGTAATTAGTGTAGTTCAGGTGGTTGGGTGATTGCCGCAGTAAATGCGGAGGTAAGTTCGACCTCTTGATTTACTCTTTCAGTTTGACCATCTGTCTGTGGGTGGTAAGCGGTGGACAAAGATAAATCGTACTTGAGCAGTTTTCCAAGTGCTCTTGCAAAGGTAGAGGCGAATTGGGGTCCTCTGTCTGATATGATTTTGTCATAAAGTTCAAATCTTTTGTATATGGATTCAAAGAAGAGTTCTGCAATGTTAGCGGCAGTGGTGGTTTTCTTCGTAGGACATAGAATTACCCCCTTTGTAAGGTCATGGTCAACCATGACCATGAGGGAGTCAAAGCCGTTGGAGAGGGGTAAGTCTGTGATCAGATCACAGCTAACTTGTTGGAAGGGGCGTGTTGCAGAGGAAGGAATAGGTAAGGGTGGCAGCGTTGTGGGGTGGGTATTAGCCTTATTAGCTTGGCAAGGTATGCAGTGGGTAATGTAATTTCATACTAAGGTGGTGAGATCTGGCCACCAAAAATGCTGAGTGATGAGGGATGTGGTTTTCTGAATACCAGGGTGGCCAGCAGATTTGTGATCATGGTAGAGGGAGAGAATGTGGGAGCAAAGGTCAGGGGGGATGTAGATGCACTTTTTATAAGTAAGAAGGCCATTTATGGACTGGAAGGCAGAGAGGTGGGAATGAAGGAAAGCAGGAGTCGAGGGGTTGAGTTTCTGCAGGATTTCCAGAGCAGTTTGATCTGTTTTGGTAGAGTCAGATAGTTGGGAGGTTAAGGTGGTGTCTATGAGGTTGACGAAGAGGGAGGAAGGGAGTAGTGTGACATGATTATCTTCAGAGGCATCTGTGCCATGATTTGGGCGGCGGGAGAGGGCATCGGGTGCTGTGAGTTGGATTCCGGGAATGTGTTGCAGCTGTAAGTCGAAGTCGGCTAGATTCAGGAGCCAGCGGGCCTATTGGCAGTTCAACTTCTGGGCTTCCCTGAAGTAAGTGAGATTTTTGTGTTTGGTAAGGACGCGAACAGGGTGGGTAGCACCCTGGAGGTAGTGACACCATGCCTTTAGGGCACGAATGACTGCTAACAGTTCGCAGTCATAGATATCATAATTGTGTTCTGTAGGGGAAAATGATTGTAAGAGATAGAAGCAAGTGTTGCGAGTGCAAAGGAGCAAGCACTGCCTAACCCTATCTTCTGTGGTCCTGTCGGGCAACCTGGTACTTCGACTACGGGGCGGAACCTAAGATGTCGGATAGGAGGGCGCTGAACAGCAGGGATGGGGAATCGGATATGAAGAGGGGGCTGACGTCGGAACTGGCTTTCACTATTGAACTCCTAGCATACTATTGCAATGCTATAATAGATGCAGTACTCTTGCAACTGATCTCTGTCTTCCTCCTAATACTTGACAGCTATCTGCAAGCATAATTGTATTCGGGTAATACTGTACCCTTGGGTAATCGTGTAGTTATCTGGAGGGAACTACCCTGTAAGCCGCTATGGCTTCTAGCCCGTCCTGGGCTCTATAGACTGATTAAATAAGATACAATGAATGGATTGCATACTGAAAGTCTTGTGGCTGGAGATCTTCACTGGGATACGAGTTTACTGGCTGGCTAGACTGGGAGAGGTGGAGGTTGGCTTCATCTCCAGCTAACCTCACTCCTGGGCACCATTGCTGGCAGGTAGGCGAATAGTCAGCGTCTACAAGTTAGAGCTCACACTAGGCCACCTTGGTAGGTAGGGTAGGGAGGTAACAAGTGGATTAGGCTGGGGGGACACCAGCCAACTCACAACCCCTTATATATGGTACAAAGGAGGGTCTAGGGTATACGGACATTAATGTATGCTATGTAGGGTATAGGGTAAAGTCCATGAGGTTGCAGCTAGGCAAGCCTCGATGTAAAGGTAAGGCTATACCCTGAGAAGATCAGAATGGAAGGGTAGAGCTAGAATATGAAATGGGAGATTGATCACAAAGTGTGAAAGATCAGGAGGGGGATCATGGCAGAAATCCATCAAGGATCTTGCAGGGTCATGACCAATTAGATCAGGGAAGTGCGGTGAGGAGGAGGCATGGTAGCCTATAGGTGACGGTCAGGGGTTAGGGGTGATCAGTGTGATGTTGTGAAAGGGTGAAGAGTGTGAAGATGTGAAGATGTGACAGGGAATGGAGTGATGATGTGAAGGGTCGGAATAGTCACATGATCAGGGAAAAAGAAAGGGGTCATTATAGTCGTAGATTCACAACACTACTTGTATGGCTTAACTTCACTAGGCCACCGGTGAGGGCAGGGTAGAAGAGGTAACAAGTGGATTAGGCTAGGGGGACATTAGCCAACTCACAACCCCTTATGTATGGTACAAGGTAGGGTCTAGGGTATACAGTATTACTGTAAGTAGCTATAGAGTAGAGGGTAAGAGTCCATGAGATTGCAGCTAGGCAGACCTTGATGTAAAGGTAAGGCTGGCCCTGAGAAGATCAGAATGGAAGGGATGCAGCAATAATGAGAAATGGAAGATCAATCACAAAGTGTGAAAGATCAGAGAAGGAATTGTGGCAGAGATCCATCTAGGATTTTGCAGGGTCATGACCGATCAGATCAGGGATAGGAGGTGAGGAGGAGGCATGGTAGCCTGCAGGTATGATTGAGGATTAGGGGTGATTGGTGATATCGTAAAAGTGTGAAAAGGGTAAAGAGGTGAAAACATGACAGGGTAAGGGTGTGACAATGTGAAGGGATGAAAGGGTCATGTGATCAGTGGAAAGCCCTAGGATTGCAAGTACAATCCCGGATTCACAACACTATCCCCTCTCCAGAATCAGATTCCAAATGATTCCGAATTAAGGACAATGCATGGGTCATAAGACAATTGCATGGCTAGCAATCATCTGAGTCATAAAGGGTGGTGGGAGGGCAGAGGTCAATGGCAAATATCAACAGAAGACAGCACTTGAGGGTCAACTTAAAGATAAATATCCAAATAGCTCTTGACTCTTGAACACCCATTTTCCATACTTGAAATGTTAAGACTGAGAGTGCAGGGTATGGCCTGCAGGAGGATTCAAATAAAACCAATCAAAAGACTGGAGTATGTGATAAGAGAAGAAAGGTTTGAGGGAATCTTGCCAAACCTGTAAACCAAGCAGGGAGGAAAGAAGAGAGAAACAGTTTAGAGTTGTGTTGAGGACAAAAGAACAATTTATAGTCATTCTCAAGACTTTGAATATGATATCAGATGGCCATGGTATTCCCAGACAGCACCATTGTCATTTCCATAAACAATTCCATTTTTTTAAACATTTTTGGCTAGACAGGGGATTGCTTGGTTTATAGTCTCCAGCTAGACCAAAAGAGAGAGAACAATATCTTGATCATTGAATCTTGATAATGCCCAATAATGGTGGACTTCTCTATATCCCTGGGAGTAGAATCTCTTGAATACTACTTCTTCATGGGCTTTACTGTTTGATGTTGACAGCTACTACTTCCCAATTGGCTTCATCAATTGATTCAAGGAGAGAAGTGACAAGATGGCAAACTAGAAAACACGTGGATATGGGGAACTTCATTCTTGATTAACTTCAATTCATGACAGGGGTCTCACTTTGGGGAACCAACAAATAACCAGTGTCTTGAATCTTCATATTTCTTGATTGAAGTAAATCCTTAATCTAGAATGTGAAAAGAAGGAGGGGCAGTAGTTTCTTGAGCTAGGGAAACACTATAGACCTGTGGAGATCTAAGTGGTCACAGAGGGCGTGCTGAATACTTTACCATGTGAACTTGATCTAAAGATAATTTATAGTCTTTATGAACTCTAGACCTTTTATCGTCATGTTGGACTAGAAAGTTTTAAAGATTTTTCAACTATCTAGTTTATTGTCATCACAAACCATTCGTAGATTATAGTCATTGCAGACTACATAGAAAGCTTTGATATTATCACTGCCATCAGTTTTTCTAAGAGAACATATTTATCCTCGTGTCTGAGCTGAGTTATACTTCTTTTAATACTTTTTATATTCATTTTATATCTTCTTCATTTTGTATATTTATTTATTGATTTTTTAAGAGAGAGAGAGAGTGGAGGGACTGTTAACATAATTGCAGATAGGCTGGCTGTATTGAATAGCTGAAATCCTTTAAATTACACAGTGCTCTTCCATCTTCATGGAATAATACTTCGGGATCCTGACCTATTCTTGACTTGGGCTTCTCTGGAAGGAAACTGAAAAGAAAAGATAAAGATAAACCTTTTAAACTCATATTCAGAAGTGAAAGAGTTTCTGTTCATCTCTGGAACTATGATATTTTATGACTGTACCAAATGTCGGATCATTTTTGTTCTGATCAAGAACTAATGATCATTGAGTTAACAACCACCAGATAGTTTTTAATGTCTGCTTCAAGACATAAAATAAACTTGATTCTTCTGCTTCTAGATTCTTGACTCTAGGCATTGGCCTCACTGTATGAAGACCGAATAACCAACAGCTTTGAGTTGTTGAATTTTCGAATCTTCAGAACCTTGAATATTTCTTCCAAGTTTAATGATGATGTGGATGGTCAGATAGTTTAATGACATTCCAGTCAGGAGTCTTCATCATTGGCTCTCTTAATCCTTTTCTCTTTGTAGGCCTCACTTCCTAAGGATGAATAACCATACGCTGGTGATTAGATCTTGATTACCTTTGATTTAGATAAGATAGACATTTTCTGATTGTGTCTAGGATCTGGACAGTTTCTGTTCATGTTGGAACTGGGTTTAGTTTCTGTCCATAACCAGGGACTTGACGATGACAGTTGTCACTGGAAAGATTTAATGATTCTTCAATCATTACTTGCTCTTAATACTACTAGTGTGGGGCGCGATCTTGAGCTAGTGTTCCATGTTTAGACTCTGTGCAGATTGAGCGATAACAAAGAAGGAAAACTTGATCATCTTTGAGTTCTTCAATTCTTCTCTTTGATTGACTTATACCTTCTAACATTGACTTTACTTTGGGCTAGGCTTCATCTCCTCTCTTTTCAGAGCTATAGTTCTTAATTTCACCAAGTACTTTTTCAACCTGGCTTCCCATAGGCATTGTCAAGAGTCAGCTTCATTTTGGCTAGGTCTACTCAGGGCGAAGGTCTTCATCATTCTTGAATCTAAAGAGAAAAACTCTAGGACTTTCTTATACTTCTTCTTCATTCTTACTTGTGAAGCTTTTAACATCTTCTTCTGAATGGAGATTCATAAGGATAGGGGTAGATGTTGTAATGGTGATGTCATTGATGGGTAGAGTCAATGAGGGAGTAATCAGGGATCAGAAAGGGAGAGATGTCATTGAATAAAATCTTGTGAAATCTTTATATTTCTTGTTTTTGTCACAAGGATTGATCAGTGTAAGAGACTTCGTAAAAGACTTGACTGAACCAAGGAATTAAGCACTCTATGTTTTAGATCTGGAGCCATGCTATGATTTGCTAGATGCCTTGGCAGATTGCTTGATGATGAAAGTCTTATCTAATCATAAGTGTTGCACTTGATATCCTTCTGAGGCGATGCAAGTAATGTTGTAGACAAACCAGGTAAAGCATGCAGCATTTCAGATCGGCTTCATGCACACTCCAATTAGCTTCACCCAATCAGCTCCACTCTGCCAGTATGCCTTTCGCTGTCGCTGATATCAAGAACAGGGTTTTCTCACAGTATATATAGGGTTGTCATATAGCATTGACCGTCATTCTGTTTTTCCCTTTTTGCTCTCTCACAATACAATTGCTCGTTTATGCTCTGCTGTTCATTGGTTTTAGTGTTGCCACCTCACAGTGGGCTTACACCTGCCTAGGGTAGAGGGCACACCAAAGTTGGAACACATTAAACCTTTTTAAAGATTCAGTAGCACTGCAGAGGTGACATACATGGGTGCTATAAATTGATACCTGGCTATCACTGACGTGCATCTTCAGAAAATGCAGCATGGTTAGTTATTACAAGCAAAGTCGATGTCAGGAACAGACCAAAGCCTTAGGGCTATGCGCTCAAGGTAGATGGAAAGAAATGAATATACAAGCCTGGAGAGGCTTTGTTGTATGTATAGGGCTTATATACCTACAGTATAGAATGTTTGTTGCAGATGCAAGGGAGCTATACTGCCTAACCCTAAACCACTGGGTCCCATTGGGCGACTTGGTACTCTTGCTATGGGGCTTGACCTTGGAATTGGATGGGAGAGTGCTTGGACAGCAAATGGGGGAATACGGAGATAGGAAAGGGAGGGGGCATAGGAACCCACTTCAACGAGAACTCCAGATGGACTATTGCACCATCATGATGATCTAGTACTCTTGCAACTAGATCCTCTTTCTCCTAGACTAGAGACTACTCTGGCTAGTCTAATTGTAGGTGAGCCATGGGGTGAGGTGTCAGACTCTGGGTAATCGTGTGATGAACTGGAGGAAGTCACCCTTTCATAGCTAATTCTGAGGGTGCCACTATAGCTGTTACACCAGGCCCAGGTAAGGTCGGGCATAAACCTTGCTAGGACTCTCTGATAGACTTGGGGTGACAGAGAGGATGACGAGGGCTCCTGTTAAGCCATTAGCGAGTGAACTGAGTGGCTCTACTCATCTAGAGCCCAAGGGAACTCTGAGGTAACCCCTGAGTTGATAGGGGTTCTTGCTGTGACTTGCTAGCCAATTGGAAATGCTAGCAGATGAGGAGGATAGCAAGCAAATGCATTGCAAGCTAGGAAATGAAGTACAATGTGTATCAACTATACACAAGGGAGCCTGTCTAGGTGCAATGCCCAGGTAGAGTCCAGTATGAAGGTAGAACAAAGCTAAGGTACAAGTATGTGTAACTGTAGCTTTAAGTACGCAGGAAAATGGTGCACAGACCATGGATGGGTTCAGGGGATGGGCAGAGGGAATACCATATGTAGGGTAAGACATACAGTGGGTCTAGGGGCTGCTGTCATGAACAGGGGGTGAAGGAGACGGTAGGAAGATCATTGACTGAGTAAAGCGAATATCAAATAAACAGAATGGTGAAACAAGTGGAACTCATCAGGGTATGGAGAGGAAGGTCTGAAGAGGAAGCCCTGATAGTATTAGTGGGATACACTGGACAGGTGATGAGGAATGACTCAAGGGAGGCCTAGGGGCGAGACTATGAGACACGAGACACAAGGCATATGATGGGCACATGACGAGACATTGGACTTGGTCTGGGAGCATCTGGTGATGAGGCACATGGTGGGGGCACATGACGAGGAAGTCTTGCAAGGGAGCACACAGTGGGTGTGAGGTTGTAGGTGAGGATATAGCTGGGTGGGCTATAGACAAGCTATGCAGTGAGTTAAGCATAGGACGAGTCAGAGAGAAGTCACGAGGTGTCTAGACAAGAGGATAGGGTCTAGAGGTCGATGGTGGGGAGGTCATGTGATAGGTCACATGATCAGGAGTACTCTGGAGGTCATGTGGTGTTGCATGTGATGAAAGACATGTGGCGGCGAGGTACACAAGTCTAGGGAGACAAGTGTAGTGAGTGTAGCAAAGAAAAAGGTAGTTAGGGGATGAGTTGTAACAATAGCCATGTAGGCTCTGGAATAATTTAGTAAACCATAAAGGACTGGATTGCATACTGGTAAGACTGGGACTCATTTTTGACCTGAGATACAAGTTGGAACTGGACTAGCTGAACTGAGGGAGTGGAGGTTGGCTTTATCTCTGAATAGTCTCACTTCTGGGCACCATTGCTGGCAGGCAGGCAAATAACCATCTGCTACTTGTAGGGTACTTCACTAGGCCACCAACTAAGGCAGGGTAGGAGAGGTAACAAGTGGATTAGGCTGGGGGGA
>JBBPKD010000630.1:0-16714 GCA_038089075.1 Singerocomus inundabilis
CTCTTATAGCGGCCGAGACTTGCGTGCTGCTGACGGTATTGCAACCCCGGATGGCATACTCGGGGGATCATGATCGGCACCGTGGTAGGCCTCGTTACCGTTACCGTTCCGGTATCCTTGCCCTTCCTTTGGATCGTATCGAGTGATAGGTCCTTCAACCTGCGGACGCACTTACCAAAAGCACACATACATGGTACATTGACGTGGGTTTCGTTCTCCTACCTGAAGATAGTCGGGATCCGTTTTCAAACATGTTCTCCACAGTATCCTATCATACGAGCACAAAGCAACCTATAAAAGAGGAAAATGGATCACAACTCGCCCACAGCCGATGCAGATCGCAAGTATACTCTCAACCCCAGCAACAGCCAGAGCCTTGGATGTCGAGGGGCAACAACGGGATTTTGCCAGCAGTGAGGCAATCACAGGGATGTCTGCGGAGTAAAACAGTCAACGAACTCCAAGTTCGTAGACACTATCAATGACCAAGGGTCAAATGCGGCAAATCCCTCTCATTAGTATCCAACACTCGTTCCGGGAAGGACTGAAACTGTCCCCGGAAGACATTTGATGACTTGAGAGTGACCTCAAGAAGTGCAACTCAGAGAGGGGATGTTAACATTGTACTTTTCTACGCTGTGTCAACAAAAGGCGTAGTTGGTTAATAGCATTACGTAGTCGGATGGGAGTGATATAGGCCAAGCCAAAACAAGTGTCACATCTACTATTCCCGGCGTTGTGATAACCTAGATGAAAGAGTGTATAGCGAAGCTGGGGATTGTCTTTGTGCAGCATATAGGACCTGAATATCCTCGTGCATCTTCTTGAAGGCTTCCATAGCTGCCGTTGCTTCGTCCACATTGCGAAACTGGACAAAAGACCTTCTCAGAGGGTGGTGGGGATCACTTTTGTCTATACAGACAAGTCCTCAGTACCCATAGCTAAACGGACGAAAGACGGAAGAGAGACGTGACTCACTAAAGCGCACTGCCAGGATATTGGCCGAATGAGTGTCGAACATTGCCCGTATGTCGACCATCGATTGTCCTTTGTTGATATCAAGCAACATAAGTGTATCCGTAGGTGCGCGGGATCTCGGTAGAACTGATTCTCTCTGCGCATGCTCTGCGAATATTTGCCTATCTAGTATAAAGATAGGATCCGCCGCGTGCGCATCGATAAAGTTGACAGCGTCAGCGACCGACTGGAAGTGGACGAAACAGATGCCACGAGACAAGCCGGCGTCCGAGTTGACTAACAATACACTATCAGTTCTGTACCAAACGAGGCATTTTCTCCGAGAGGTAGACACACCCATTCTGACGGACGTAACTTTTCCAAACTCTGAGAATACCTCTTGGAGCTCTTGGGCTGTTACTCGGTAGGGAAGATTCGCAACGAAGCATGTCCCAGTGGGTGTACGAGGGGTCTTCTTAGCTGAGTTTTCAGTGGGTCCAGTGGGGAGTTCTGGTGCATCAGAGAACCGTCGTACATTTGCGCTCGATGGTAGCACACATCGTGTAGGCCGGGCGAGACGCAAAGTACTGAGCGGACGCGAGCATATCCGCGTTGTCAGCGATGCCGACAGTCTAGGTGGACTTGCACGAGCCAACAGAGACCTGAAGAGCATGACAGCGAAAGAAATCCAGCAACACAAAAAATCTTGACGGAGCATTTTCTTCCGTTGTCACACAAGTCACAGGTGTGACACGTGATAGGAAATACTACATAGCTTTGACAACACGGTACAAAGAAACTCAAACAGTACTAGTAGTGAGACGCGTCCAACACTGCCCATCTATATTGTCATAGTCGCTTCAAGGCTTTCTTGCGCTTTTCCACGCCAACCGTACCTGGTGCCGCCGTCCTCTTAACTGCCTTTGGGACCATACCAATGTTGGAATCTGCAGTGGATAATGGGGAAGGTGACGTCACGCGTTCCTTGCCATCCTTACTCGAGCAAGATGTCGATGAGTGAGATGGTTTTGGCGTGTTCTCTGGAGATGATTGAGAAAGTCGTGAAGGTGGAATTAGTGGCACAGGTTCGCATGCCGAAGTGGCTGACGGAATTGCGATCGCCTGGGCAGGTTCTGGTGCACTTGGAGCCGCGCTAGGTAGTACAGTGCTAGCCCCCGAGTCATCCGCACCTGATGGTTGGAATTCTGGGGGCTTTGTCCGGGGGGTGGCGTGCACGCTCGTGATGAGTTTCGCACGCGAGAAGTAGCTATCATAATCTTCGAGCAAAAGCTTCCCAGCTTCTTCATCAAGCGCAGATTCAGGATTCGGATAGATGAGGAGACACTTTACAGTCACTAGAATGTGACCGATGCCGTAGCTTGACTTCCAATCCCTCTTCAGCGTGTTTACACAAATTTCACCAGAGGAAGATACGTTCGGATGGAAGATCTTGGTAGCAAACCAGCCTGCAAGTCATGTCAGAAAATGACGAGAGAGTACAGAAAGAGCATTTACACACATTTCGGAGGAGCAGCGGGGAATTCTTCTGTGAATTTGAATCGTACTCGGAAGTACCCGCCCGAATATGGTGTACTCTCTAAGCCACAGGCGAATACACGTTTAGTGTGAGTAGACAAGTATGGAAACGTATAATCTCACCTGGCCCCTCAATTATCCCGGTGACATCAAGAAGATTCTCCTCGCTTGTGACGATGCGAATCCCTTCTGGGGGACTGTTCTTTAATTCAGAAATTTCGCGCATCAAACGACGCATTGTAGCTGGTGTCACGGACTATGAAGTGCATATGCACGCGAGTAAACCATAGGCTAACACCATGAAACTGCGACACGACATACCATGCTGTGGGTGTTTGGGAGTTGAACAAGCTGACTTGGCCTGTGGCACTTCGAAAAGTTCAAGTGTTTCAAACTCCGCACACCCCGTTCCGGTCACGTGTAACAAAATCAATCACGCGTGGAACCTTAACCCTATTCCAGGGCTTCCCGATTTCATTTGAACCAAGTATACCATGAAGGACGAACTAATAGACCATAGCCAAACATCATCGTTAGTCAGTTAACGCAGCTAGATAACTCTGGTGATACCATCAGATTTGTGCGAGAGCGAAACAGAGTTTAGACATACCTCCCTCTCCTCCAAAAATTCTAGATAGGTCAATGCGACAGCAATCCAAAAACTTGTGTCCACACCCAAGATCCGTTCCTCTGCACGGTCTATCTCGAGAAAACCAGTCATAGAGCCAACCGTTAATACGGGTGTTCTGTCATGAAATGTGAGAAGTGGCGAGGGTATCTTGGGAATAAGTTGAGAGAGCCTTTGTCGTGGTTGCAAGGATGGGCCAGCTACCTCCGGAGCGCTACTTGGTCTGTCCAGTGTACAGAGCGTGAAAGAAGCAGAGTGAGAGGGTCTATTGTTCTGGAAGAGGGAAAGAGCACGTGTGAAGAGTGATGTTTGTTCACCGGGCTGCGGACCAGGAACATGTGGGGACGAATGAGGTGCGAGAAGGAATTGCGTGACTTTTGTGGGTGTCGTTTTCTTCGAGAGCCTACTGGGTGCTTCGGTCCTGCCGAGCTCCGCGTCAATTGGCGGTGGGGAATAAGTCGTGGCGGCAATGGGTAGGATGGGGGGAGTAGGAGGGTAAGAGTGCGCGGTTGTACTGTCTGAGCCTAGGCTGTCAGTCGAAGATTTGTGGGTATCAGGTATTGCAAACACTGGTGGAGAAGGATACACATTTGTGCGACACGAAAAGGACAGGGCCGCATCAGTGAAATTTGGCGAAGAACGCGGTACGGGAAGTAGGGGGATAAAGACACCTGGAGGAAAAGTTGGAGATCGGATGCGGATGTACCACCCTTGTTTGGGACGGTGGATGGTCCAGCAGAGAGTCGAAGTCTGGTTGTACTGCAGCGGGTTTCAACCTTATCTTCAGGCTCTACGACGCAGAGTACTTACGACAATGTGTTCGATGATCTCCTGATCCGAGAGGAAGCGTTCCTTGCTCTCCGTGAGACTGAGACCAAGAATGAGAATGATTAGAACATACTTTGTACCATATAACTTTTGTCAAATCCTCCTCGAGCACGTTAACACGCAGATCAGATATTACGTCTGAACTGCCAGTGGGTCTAGATGAATAAACGGAAGTTGCGAAGAACCCTGGATGATGCAGACCTTTGTACGACATATCTGGCAAGATTGGGGTTGTGCAAATGGTGCATCTGTGCCTCTGTGCTCGTCGAATGCTTAAGCACCAGGAGGCCACTGAGACGACGCTGGTCGGATTTTGAACGACCTGCTCGTCTGATGGAACTTGGGTAACAATTGATGGTCTGAGTGGCTGTGCCTGTGTTTCTAGTCTCAACCAGTTTATTGTCAATCAGATTTGGTCGAGGTCATTCATTCTTTCATCGTGTACGCGAAAAAGTCTGTTTTGGACTTGGGACCTCAATAGAACTGTCATATTTTATGGCAGGTCCTTCCTGCAAACACCGGGTCATTGTATTCTTAATACATATGTTGCCTTGGAGTTGGTCAATGGAATGAGATTCCTGCGTCGTCCAAGAGATACGTGTCTAGCGTTAGACCAAGGTCCTTTGCATCGTTCAGTGAATTTGGGATCCCTGTCACGCGGAAGAAGACTTGGTGGCTGTGCTTGACGCGTTCTCTGAATGCCACCATCGCCCGCCTTTGGATGGTTGTGTGTCGCTCACAGCATCGCTGACATCGCATTCCGTGCAGCACAGATTAGAAGCACACAAGCGCTCCTCAGGTCATCCAATCAGGTCCCACCGGTAACTTCGAGGGAGAACGGACTATATGACGGCCCAGCTAGCCCACTTGGTGTCGAAACCAACAACCAAACCACCCTTGAATCACTCCCCAATTCACATGTGACGGGTGGAGAAGATGCATCTCCAGGACATTCTGCCCCAGATGTTTCTGCTGCTTATGAAGAGTCGAGCCCTCCACAGGTAAAATTCGACACCGAGCATCAAGATAATACATTGTTTCCAAAGCTTTTGAGTCCCACGGAAAGTGACGTGAGTATTTAAACGCCATTACTTAGCTCTCCCTCGCCGCATAATGGCGTGGCTGGTATCAACAACCCAGTTAACGTCCGTTATTGATCAGCACATAGAGTCCGCACCAGTGTTACCATCTTCCGATCCCCGAGACACTGACACTGTCGTCATACCAAATTTACAAGCGTCGAGGGTGCCTTCCTCTAGGATAGGTCGCTTATTCCATTACGGCGGTACGCCTAATGCATGTGCACGTAGCACCATACTCATTTGTTTTTAAAATCGTAGGCCTCGCTGCATCTCTGGGTTATGGAGCTGCCTCGGAAATTATCCGTCGGTCAACAAATGCTTCGAATCACGACCATCAAGGTTCTTTGATGATGACGGAAGCTAATATCAAGCGCTTGGTCTCAAAACTTTCGCAGATGAGGGGTGCCGCTCTCAAGCTGGGTCAATTCATGAGCATACAAGGTCTCGACATTCTCGCTTCAAACGACGGAAGGGACTTACAACAATGAATTAGACACGCACATGCTCCCGCCAGAACTAGACAAGATCTTCAGACGAGTACAAGATAGCGCTCATTATATGCCAGATTGGCAGATGGAGGTAGCCGTAAATACTTGCCGATCGTAGAGTTTCTACTCACCTAGGATTCGTAGGAAGTGCTCACGTCCTCCCTGGGTCCCACATGGGCAGACAATTTCACTTCATTTGATCGTATGCCTTTTGCAGCCGCCTCAATCGGACAGGTCCACAACGCAATATTGAAGGCCTCCGCTTCACCTACTGGTCGGGAGGAACGAGTTGCCGTTAAAATACAGTTTCCGAATATCGTAAACTCAATCGCCAGCGATCTTGGTTATGTCAAGTTGCTATTGACTGCCGGGCAACTATTGCCAAAGGGGTTGTTCCTAGATCGCACAGCTCAAGTAAGTCTTAATGTGCATCGTACAGACACCGCTTACGCGAAACCCTTTGAAGGTCATGAAGGACGAACTGGCAGATGAGTGTGATTATTTGAGGGAGGCACGATTTCTACGACGGTATCGCTCTGTGGAGTTTCTTGGGCGGGATTCTCGCTTCAAAATACCTTGGGCATGGGAAGGGAGTACGACCCGTCTGCTCGTTATGGAACATGTTGATGGTGTCAGCGTCGGGGAGCCATCTGTCTCAGCTCTCCCGCAGGAAGAGCGTAATGAGGTATCTGGGACAGCTGTGTTAACGTCCATCTGGTTGATCATTACTATTCATAGATTGCAAAACGTATTATCGATCTTTGTTTGCGGGAACTCTTCCAGTTTCGACTGATGCAGACTGACCCGAACTGGACCAACTTCTTGTGGAACTCCTCCGCTCAACAGGTATGTGTCCCGGTCTTAGCGACGTCCGAACCATACGCATAGCGTGCTAGGTCTCACTAGTCGACTTTGGTGCCACCCGTGAATACACGAAAGAATTCATGGATGACTGGCTGCACCTTCTCCAAGCTGCAGCAGCCGAAGACCGCGCTGCTTGCGCCGATTGGAGCCTCAAACTCGGTTACCTCACAGGCGAGGAGAACGAGGTTTGCGCAGGCTTCGTCACTGTGACATACTCTTACCATCATTTTCCTACTCCTCTATAGACCATGTTGAATGCTCATGTCGACTCGATGATTCTGCTCGCGACACCCTTCAGACCATCTACGCCACAGCCATTCGCGTTTGGGCCGGGTTCCCGTTGGGGAGATGTCACTGGCCAGATCCGCGCAAACATTCCAATTATGCTTCAACATAGACTTACTCCCCCGCCTCGAGAGACCTATAGTTTGAACAGGTCTGTTGGACGCGATCGCAGCTTTTATCTTGCTGACACGGTCTCCAGAAAATTGAGTGGTGCATTCTTGCTTGCCTCGCGACTGCGTGCCGTCGTTGATACAAAAAAACTATGGGATGATGTAGTCGATGGATACCAATTCGGTGAGTAGAGACTGGCTCCTGGCCTTTTTTGATATTCGGAGTAAGTCAGTACTATACGCGTGGACCCTATCTGAAGATCTGACCGCTTGTAGGATGTAAATATTATGTTCGTGTTACTTGGTCACTTGCATGATTATATCAGTCCTGCTTGCATAAATGAATGCAAGATTGGTTTAAGACGAGGATCAGAAGACGGCACGCAGGTTATCCGACTGCCTTCGTCAGCGATACCCATATCATTAACGCGTTACAACCAATTATCCTTTTAGCCCTTTGAAAGAAGTTGCAACCATGGCGTGTCAACTTCGTACCGTTTCAGCTTTATCTTTTCTCCCCGAACTCAGTGCTATCTCCCGCCAAGAATATCCTCCCCTTGCGTTTACTTTTGACCGACATCGCTAATGCAAATGATTCCATCAACAATAAAGCCCTTACTGGTGTCTCAAAGTTCTCTGTTGAACGGATTCAAAACTTTTCCAAGGTCAAGAAAAATGTATATACTTGGCTCGACGTGCGGTAGGGTACGTGTGGTGCTCTCGCCCATCGTGCTCTCCTTGGCTGGAGTATGAACCCTGGAGACCGGGGTGGAGATGATGGGATGGGATGGCGTTGAAGGTCTGTTTTCGGTCTTCAATACCTGTTCCACGAGCTGGCGAGCCTGCGCATCGAGTTTGGCTTCTTCATCCTGGAGATCTTGCAGACGATGAAGGAATTGAGAGATATGGAGGACGAGAGTCGAGGCTGCCTCGTTTAGAGAGTGGGATTGGAAGGAAAGAGCTGGGAGCTGAGGTCCAGACATGTTCATGTTGAGTTCAAGAGTGGGGAGGATCTTGAGGGCAGTGTTATGCAGCGGCGATGGCCTCTTGTCGCCTGACCGGGGCTTGTGTTTATATGTGCTGAGGCTATTGCGATACAGACTAGTCTGGGGTGCCGCCCGGAACAATATGTCCATCGGCATGACTGGGGGTGACTGTCGTTGGGCAGAGCATTGGCATTGCACGAGTCTGTATTAATATGCGTCTCGAGTCGATCGACCGATCTACCCAGACGAGACATCGAATAAGACACTGTGCGTTGCGTAGAGCGACGGTTGAACCAAGGCCGTGCTTGAATAAGACGTTCTAGTAATAATAGTGGAAGAGCAATGAATGTCGCCGCTTGCAAGTGTACCACCACGTCAGCCATGTCGACAAACCCGTCCACACCAAGCGACCCACTCCTGCCTGCTCCGAGTCCTCAGCCGCTCGAGGATCCCTCCGTGCCAAATATTCCCATCGGGGAAGCTGTGCCAGTGAGATTTGATAGTTTGGGTCCGATGGTCGTGAACAGCGATGAGGTACGCTTGCGGGTCATCATCGTGATGATGCTGTTCAAAGTGCTGAGAGAATCCCAAGACGTTATCGCGAATCGCCAATTGGGAGAACATGATCGAAGCGGAAAGAGAGAGGACGATGCGAGTACTCGCGGTGAGAAACAGGTCAAGTGGTCTCCATTCTTCTTCCACAGAGCCTGCTGGTAGACTCCTGTTCTAACTTGGTCCAGAGCTCGCCTAGCAAAGCAGCGCAAAGACGACTCCGATACGTCCTCTGCTCCGCTCTCTACCTTCTGAGCCAGCGCTTCATGGTTGATGATCTCCCCCTCCAACTGTTCCGTAAGGTTATTAACAATGTTGGATGTCCGTGTACACCCCAAACTAGAGTTACAGCACGAAGAGACTGTCGAGGATGCACTCTTATCAAGGAAGGCATGCCGTATGTGACAGGGCAGTGTCGCCAGTACAAGATGGCTCCTGGGTGGTCTAATTGCACGGTCCAACTCAACCGCTGCCAATTTGTTCTTGTCGTCGAGTTCGGGTGTACACTATCATTTCGGATATCACTCATTTTATATTTTTATATTTTTTTTGGAAAATTTTGGTGCAATAAGTACCGCAAGGTCGACACACAACACGATAAATCCTGCAGGCGTACACCAACACGGCACGGCAGTCGCAAAGCTGCGCTCGAGTCGTGTAACAAAGACTTGTAGCGTGTCGGGACCAGTACGTCGTTCTTCACAGGCCACGGCGAGAGGCGAAGAGCAATGAAAGGTACCAGAATCTACCATTCCAGAATGCGCATCACCGTCCACCTTCGATTGGCAAAAGGTGGGGGTTGCCGAAGGATTTGTCGAGAAGTCGATCCGATTAGTAGCGACGAGAGCTGTAGTCCATGTGTGACGACCGAGATTCGAGCTTGGGGAGACAACGTGCTGCTGGGGGCCGACGGAACACGAGGGCGGGGGTCAACAGGCATATCAGGGATTTCCGACCATACCGAGGTAGGCGCTAAATCGCAAGATATGCTGGGGAGGTAGAGAGGAAAGGGTAGAAGAAATGGCCGAGCAGCCGTAAGTTCGAACGAGGGTAGCGCGTTTGCAGTAATGTGCGCGGATGCAGCCGAAGGAGTGTCGGGTGGTGCATCTTCTCGTGGGTTATCGCAAATTTTCTGATTTTTTTGATGGTTTTCTGTGTAACGTATTAGACTTTAATTAAGATGCCTGGTAAAAAAAACTCGCACTTGAAGAAGAAAAGGCCACTAATCTAAAAATGACCTTGTTCTTGATTTTCTGATTGTGTTTTGATTTTGATTTTTTTTTGCCTGCAAGACATTGTTAGTGCGGCGGGCAGAAAAGTAAGAGACTAGCGACCTTGACTAACTACTAAAAAGAAATAGGATACGAGGAAGATAATACTACATCGAATTGCATGAGCGAGGTTCTATCAGGACATGTCAACAAATTATACCTGATGAAGTGTTCGGTTGGGTTTTTTCCTGTTGAAAAACATCAAGATTAGCCACTGGAGCCAAGCTCAGTCAACTTACGATTACTATGAAATGAACAGAGAAAGAGAGAAAAAAACTGGTGTTGAGTCACGTCAGAAAGGGTAGAAGGCAAAGGTATTCACACACAACTCACCTAATGACTTTTTTTGATTTTATTATCCTAATGACGGGTTTCTTTTTTCCTTTTCTGAAAAGAGTCGTAAGCCTGAGTAGAGAAAAGTCGGAAAGTAGTTACCTTTACTGACACCAACCGCTAGAGGGAAACCGGAGAAACAGGATACGAAAAAGAAAGTACTGCTCCGAGTCGTGTCAGCGAGGTTACCATCGACAGGTGTCAGGATTGAGCATCAGAACTGAAGTCGACCAACTTACCATTACTATAAGGTGAATAGAAAAGAGAAGAGAAAAAAAAAGGAAAGGACTAGTGTTGGATCATATCAGGAAGAGTGAAAAACAAAGATATCAGTGCATTACTTACCTGAAAAAATGATTTTTTTTTATGTTTATGACCATTTTCCGTTTTTTTTCTGCGAGGAATTGAGGATGTAAGAAATAGCGAGTCGAAGAGTTAGTTACCTTGATTTGTTGCTGAAGAGAAAGAAGATACTGTATCAAATCGCGTCAGTGAGGTTACTGTTGAGGGGTACCAGTGAACTTTACCTGATAGTAAAAATGTTTTATGGGTTTTCTAGATTTTCTTTTTCTTTTGTTCGGCCAGAAGATGTTAGAGTCGAACAACGAAGCCGAGGTCAACTAACTTACTATAGTTACCATCACTATAAAGTGAATAGAGAGAAGAGAACAAGGACAAGAAAGGGAGAACTAGTGTTGAGTTGCGTTAGGGTGGAACCAATTGTACCAAGGACAAACGGCGGCGCACCAGAGAAACCGGAACTAATTATGTACAAAAAGATACTACACCAAATCGCGTCAGCGATTTTGTTGTTGAACGATGCTAGCAAGCATTACCTAACAGTAAAAATGTTTTATGGCTTTTCTGTTTTCTACTTTTTTTTGTTTCCTGCTGGAAGACGTCAGGATTAAGCACCAACGCCGATCAATCGACTTACTATTACCATAAAGTGAATAAAGAAAGAAGATAAAGAGACAAGGTTGATGCTGACTCCTATCAGGGTTGGGTCAAACATGCTGGATATGGGCGACATACCTCATTGGAGCATGGAGATAACCGGAACCAAACGAGTGACGATAGTTGGTATCGAAAAGGGGGGAGAAAAGGGTATAGGATGATGAAGGACAAGTCGGGGAGGACAGCAATGAACGTCTGGTGAACCGTTGCACGTCGTTTGCACTGGGTCGCCGCAAAAGTAGAAGCCACTCCTGCCAGTCTCGGTGTCGACCAGATAGACGGCTCCAAGAGCACCTCAGTGGGCGCAGGTGCTCGGGGCTATCGCTGGTAAACTGACTGAAGTCGCTGTTGCTGTCGTCCATGCACAAGTACGGTTCGGTGCAGAGGCCGTTAGATCAAGTAGGAGGTTGGGGTGGTGGGCTCGATCCCCCACGTTGGTTGCCACGATACTGGGGACCGCCGTTGACCTGCGAGTGCGTTCGTTCAATGTTATGGTGTTACATGATGATCAATGACCTGCACTCACATCCCATCCCAAACTATCCGCTGGAAACTTGGTCTGTCTATCTAACGTGCGACGCCCATCAACACGATAGGAACAAGAGGTCGAGGATGAGCGACCTTACCTCGTACGCCAACCGAATGGGAATCCTGCCGATGCCACAACATCATCGAGAACAATCTGCTCAACGGAACCCAAGCAGAATGCGAAGAAGGTAGAAAAAGTAAAGAAGAAGAGAAAGATGATATCTAGAGCGACAACGGGGGGGCCCTTTTATACTCGTAGGGAATGTCAGCCGCATTTTCAAAAAGAGTCTTTGCGGCTGACAAGGTAGAACACCCACCAGCCAAAGTCAGCCACACCGTGCAGCGATTTCAGGCTGATATCCCGCATCTTCAGAGAACCCAACGAGACAGAACACATTGCATTTTGATGTATTACTGCGTCATGTCAGTGGCAGCCACCTCCAAAAATAATGTCACGACCCTTCTGAATGAGTTCCGTAGGCGCAGTGTGCCACCAGAAAGGAATGCCAGGCTAGAAAATGGAATTGCTGTCAGACCTGATGAACATGCGACGAATATAACGGAAGTGGTTTGACGTCAACCATCTACCAATCTGCCTCTGATTAGACCTAACAAATGAAGAACACATTCACCCATGCTACACACGACACCCAACGTTGATGCATTGATTCAGCCTCATAGTAGGTATCGGAATCTCAGCCTCGACAATTTCTGGATCTAGATAGGCTAGCAAGTGCATTGATCATAAGTCAACCAATCACGAATGTAGAGCTAGACAAGAACATTAAAGATTCAAGGCAGAAAAGTCACTAGAGTGTTTCTTGCGCGGGTATCATAGTCGAGTTGTGATGAGACGTCACAGCGATGGTTCAGGCAAAGTCGGGCTTAAACGAATTTCGGACTGCTCGCCACTTCCAAGTGTAACACTAAATTACTGTAGTCAGCTACGGGCACAATATCGACGAACCCATTCACACCAAGCATCCTGTCACTCCTGCCTGCTCCGAGTAGCTGGTCGCTTAAAGACACAGCCACACAAATATCCCCATAAGCGAAGCTGCGTCAGTGAGGTCTGATAGGTTCGATGGTCATGTGGTACGCTTGCGTGATGATTCTGTTCGAGGTGCTGAGAGAATCTCCAAACGTTGTCACCAATTAGCAATTGGGAGAACGTGACCGAAGAGGACGATGAGACTACTCGCGGTGAGAAATAGGTGAGCACTCTTCAACCTGATCCAGACTCCAGAGCTCGCTTGGCGAAGCGGCATAAAGACGACTTTGATAGTATGTCCTCTGCTCCGCTCTCTGCCTTTCGAGTCTTTGCCACATCGTTGGTTAATGGCCTCTCGCTCTGGCAGTTCAGTAATATCGAACTTGAGTTTTCGAGTCACTCCTCTGAAACACCATCATCCCAGTGAGGTGTCAGAACCTTTGTCATTGAATTATTACATGGAGTCCTGGCTTCTATGTCTCACGAGTTCTTATCTGCACTGGTCTAAATGCATGAGAACCACGCGAAGGTGAATTGTCTTTCTCGACATCTCGCAGATTGACATGGGACAGGTCCCTTCCTATCATCATCCAGATAATGACCAGTGACCAATGACCATTCCACCAACTCTCATCTTGCTTCCCAGGTCACTCTTCAAGACGCTCAGGCTGCACATGCTCTTGTTGATGCGCTGACTTCCAACCTCTAGCGCTCGTTTATCTTATCTTCTATTGTATATTTTTAGAAATAGTATGTACGTGTAGTAAACTGGTGCAGAGTACTGGTGACTTTTGTCCTTCTCGGCGTTTGCTGTTACTGTGGCAATGTCCAGTGCACAAACGTACTCTGAGTTTAAGCCTCTCCTAGGTGACTGTCACTCACACTTGACTCTGGATGCTTGTTGACGCCGTTACCCGCTAGACCAGAGCGTCGGATATGGCGTAGTTGTTGGTACGTTCGTTGACTTGTATCCGCGCCATCCTTGTCTTGACCGAGATGCAGGAGTCGGATTCTTCTTTGCCTTCATCATGTTAATGTTGACGATGCTTCAACGCAAGTTTTTCAAGTTCTCGCCAGCATCGTCCGAGGAATTCACTGTACGCCCAATGACTACATTCCCTGTCTTCGTTACACTCATATGCTGCAGAGTGCTTCGAGGAGCGTCAAGGTGTCTATTCGATTGTCCCTTCCTGAGACCTACCAACACTCAACTCGTTGTTTTCTCAGCCTGGTCTAGTTTGTTGTGGCATGTCTGTGGTTTATTTTTCATCCAAGTAGACTATATATCTCACTTTTTCTTTTTCTTCAAATTAGAGTAAGCGCATGGACATGGAGTGCTACCCTTCTCCAGTCGAGTACAGCGGCATACACATTCGGTTGGTTTAATGCGTGTCCTGAGACACAGTTGCTCATCTCATTATAGGCGTTAGTGGACCATGGTGCGTTGTATGCGCACTTGGATGTATTCCAGCGTAAATATCAGTCGTGCTGAAGGTGGTACGGTGCCGGTGGAACCATCCAGGTCTGCATGTTCGGCATGGTTGCATCCAAAGTGAAGATGAACGCCAACGGTGCTCATACGTTCCTCGAGATAGTGAAGGCGCGGTTCGGAACATCCGTCCATATCCTCTTCACATTTTATGCCTTTCTCTGCATCCTGATCGTCTGTGGGTCATTGCTCCGTTAGTGTAGCTTTCTCGAGGTGTAAGCAGGTGCCTGAACCTATTGCTTAGTCGGAGGGGCCGCGACAGTCAATGCGCTCACGGGAATGAACGTCAACGCGGCTTGTTTCTTGCTACCTATCGGGATCGCGGTCTACGTCATTTTCGAAGGCTTGCGTGCGACGTTTATCTGTGACTGGAGTCACACCATCATTCTGTTTATCATCATCTATATCTTTATCTTCAAGGCCTAGTCAGTCCAGCACTTTTTCCCCCGGATTAACGCAAAGCTGAACTTCAGTGTAGCGGAACGTCCCCCGCAATTGGAAGCGTCTCAGAACTGTATGACTTGTTGCAGCAGGCAGCGATTGACGCCCCAGTTGCGGGTAACCAGGATGGTAGCTACCTCACCATGAAGTCCAATCAGGGTCTCGTTTTCGGTACGGCGACCATTCTTTCCGGGTTTGCTGGAGTGTTTTGTGACCAAGGTGTGCCGAGGGTTCCTTTACGTTGAAGAATGTAGCCAAACGAAATTACCTAGGTTATTGGCAGAGAGTAAGTGGACCAGGTCTAAATCATATGCACTGTGGAGTGATCCGTCGTCAGGCAATTGCGAGCCATCCCGAATCGACGACAAAGGCTTATGTAGGTGTAGATTCCAGGGTCCTAGTCACGCACTGAGGTAGTAAACGCGTTCCAGATGCTGGGCGGACTTTCCTGGTTCGCGGTGCCTTGGACTTTTGCCTCTTGTCTTGGTCTGGCTGCCAGGGCACTGCTTAACAATGTCAGATCTATTGTGCAAACGCGTTCCTGTTGCTGACCTCAATTACTATTCCAGCCAAACTTCCCAACTTATCCTTCCCCGCTGTCGCCGACTCAGACGAGCGCAGGCCTCGCCGCACCTGCTGCGGCAGCAGTCCTCATGGGAAAGGGGGGTGCAATTGCGGTTCTGCTCGTTGTTTTGTAAGTGGATTGTCTCTACTATGAATGGTTTACTCACCCCCATTAAGTATGGCAGTCACGTCCGCTGCAAGCGCTGAACTCATTGGGGTGTCGAGTCTCTTGTGAGTGTAATGGTTTGAGGTGTAATACATGCTGCTAACTGTTCTTGACACACTGACAGTGCATACGAGTATGGATACTTTTTATCTTGCTCTCGTTGACTTTGACCCGTGCTAGTATATATCGGACATATTTCAGACCAAAGGCAACGGGTAAAGAGATTGTCAGGGTAGCCCATTATTTCATATGTGCATGGGCTGTCTGGATGGGTTGCTGGGCCTCCATTGTAAGGTGCTTTAACTTCGATTGCGCAGAAATTGACGCAAGTTCTAGCTTAACGCTGGAAACATCAATCTAGGATGGGTGAGATTCGTATTAGCACTACCAGGTTTCAAGTTTCACACCCACTGCGTTCGGCTTAGCTCTATTATGTACAGTAAGACCGTCCTCATGTCTCTTGAGAGCAGCTAATTCATTCTAGGGGCGTCATCCTCAGCCCTGTGGTTATACCGATCGCGCTTACAGTTTCGTGGTCCAAGCTGACACGTGCGGGCGTGTTCTGTGGGGCGATAGGCGGAGCCTGTCTAGGAATGCTGGCATGGATGGTCGGTTGCTGGAAGATATATGGTGCGTTCAGGTCAAGTTCACGACTCAGAACACTCACAGGGTGTTGCAGGAAGAATTAATATCCCCAACCTTGCGGAACCATATTCGGCTATTTGCAGTGGACTCACCGGGCTTCTCTTCTCTGGAATACTTACCATATCTGTGTCTCTGATGAGTAAGTCGGACATCGAAATGAAACTATGTGTTGCTGAAGCGACGGTACAGACCCAGCGGATTACGACTTTTCCGGAACGCGCGCGATTGCAACGTTGAACGACGACCCTGATGACGAGCAGGTACACGAAGGTTCGGAACACGGTTCCAAAAAGGAGAGTGCGACTCCCGACCTCGAGAAGCAGTCGAAGGACATCTTGAGTAACCTGGCTAGCTCGTCCGACGACCGCAGCAACGAGGAGCAAATGGCGGCGCTCAAACGTGTTTTCAAGAAGGCACTGATCTATTCGATCACTTTTACGGCTATAGTAATTATCATTGGTGAGCTATTCCATCCCAGCCTAACATCGCGTTAATGATCCGCTAGTGCCCTTGCCGATGTTCTTCTCGCACTATGTATTCAGCCGGAGATTTTACACGTTTTGGACTGCCTGCTCGATGTACGTTCCATCTATCTCTCTTCCACGTTGTCTGAGGCAGTCCACTGATCTTGGTGTCATAGTATATGGGCGTTTGTGAGCGGAACGTTCTGCATTGTCCTCCCGTTGTGGGAGTCTCGGAAAGAGATAGTGACGATATTGAGAGCGGCATATCGTGCTAGCACTGGAGCACCTTCCATATGATGGACTTCCCATTGCTGCGACTCGGTATTCTCAGGGATCTGAGCTGTCTCCCAAAACAATAGGGACAATAGAGAACGTCTTCTCTATCAACTTTCTATTGTTTCTCACATTATAGCCTGTGTAACGTTTCGGGCCAATTCTTATTGTCTCTGTCCAGGGCTCGGTGGCTTTGTGAGAGGGTGTAACTATATCGGGTACGGTTAGGGGGTTAACTTCCTTTTCAAGAATGGCTGCATGAGGGCAGATGACCCG